>OMKZ01040337.1:2384-13248 GCA_900302535.1 Neoniphon sammara | reverse complement strand
CTGAAGATTCGGCTCTCCCCGGCGGGCATCGGCTCTTCTCGTTCAATACAAACAATCGGCTCGTGGAGCCGCTCGTCCGCGAACGACACATCACTACTCGGAAAGTCCATCGCTGCAAACCTTTTATCTATACAGGAAATGAAACCGTGTTAAAAGTCAACAGTTCTATGCACGCATTCCTCACAAGTAAAAACGTTTATTACAGTGAATAGATACACTTATTTGTAGTATCAAACTACAAGACAGTACAGTTACTTATTGGACACTGTGTGCACATTTACATCTGTGATGAAACTAATGACTTTTCCATAAAGAAATACTGTTTATATATGTAATGTATGTTTGTTCATATGAGAAACACCTGAATAATGTGTTAATTAGGCAGCAGTATTCAGAGAAGGAAAACACTGTAACACAGAAAGAAATCAAATACTGTAGCTAAATGAAAAAATGACCATAAATACTACAACAAGAAGTATTGCAACGAATAATTCACAACTACAGTGAACTATGTAAAAAAAGAAAAGACAGATCAGCAAAGAGTCAGTTTTAATGAAGATCAGGTTGTACTGCTTGACACAAATGTAAAAGTTTTCATGAACTGGATATAGGCTGAATCACTTTTGCATATCGATATGTTGGCAATGTTAAACATACAAACTTAAATGAAAATGATGTGGATAATTACTTTAAAGTTAAAGGTGTTTGAGCATTTGCAGTCAGCACTCCTAAACTCTCAAACAGTCTTCCAGAAGAAATAAATTCAAAGATGATTTAAACAAACTTATATTTTGCATACCATAGTACTTTCTGTACTTTCTTCACTCTGGGTGGTGCTTTGCAGGAAAACCACAGTGATGAGTGCTTAGCAACAAAGAAATCACCAAAAAGGCTATATCACAGATGAGCTCTATGTTCTTTCAGAGTGATGCCTATGACCTTCACATTTCTCGCTGATTGCTTGTACTGTTGATTATCTTGGATTTTAAATCGCTCTGGGTGTGAGCAGCAACTCAAAGCTTCCAATGTGAAATGTAGACAGGGAGTTGAAAGTTGGGCTAACTGGTGGAGAACTGTTGGTTCACTTTTGCTTTCTGAGCCTGTCCAGGAGGTTGATGATGATGACGGCAGACACCATGATGATCAGACCGACAGAGAGCACGACCGTCCTCAACAGATACACTGAGACACCAGAGAGACTCTCTGGACCTGGAGCACAACAAGCAGGAGAGCAGCTTGTTTCATTATGATAAACTTAAAAAAAAAACAATAAATAAATAAACGATTTTGACTGCTTGTCACAGTGAGTGTCTTACCAGCATCTCGCCAGCAGAGAGCAGCAATCGACTTCCTGTCCTCTCTCCAGCTGACCTGGTTGCTATGGTTACAGATCACTGATTCATCAAGCAGGTAGACATGGAGGGAGGCAGCGGAGGTGGTGACCTCTGACCTCTCTTCTCCCTCCTGAGAGCAGTTTCCTTTGTCACATGTCAAAGTGCTGTTGATGGCAGAGTCCTGACTGCTGCAGGTCACAGTGACTCTACAGGAGTCTGAGCTGGAGGAGACAGAGGCCACTGTCAGCTTAACTGGAGACACTCGCTCTGGAAGAAAGAGGTTTGAAGAGCTTTAGAAACATGGCAGCAGGTGAAGCTCTCTATCCAAGTCTGAAACATTAAAAAGTGATTTTGCATCAGTCGACTTCAATCGACTTCTCCCCGGATATTGTGTGGTTTGTGGCTGGGCTGGAGTGGTGAGGACAGGAAGGTAGTGGTGAGATTGTTCATCTTTTTTTATCTTCTTACTCAAATGTTGATAACATGGTAGCAACTGTTTTATTTCACAACTACTCTGTACTAAAATATTTGCTTACAACTCAGAAAAAAAGTGTGTTAGTGCAAAGTTATTTTAAGGAACTTGCCTTGAACTGTGACATGGTATTCAGCAACTCGTCGGTCTTGGTGTCCAGACACAATTACTTCATAAACTCCACTGTCTGCATCCTGTAGATTCCTCAGTAGCAAAGAATAATTTTTCACCGAAAACTCAACCGTGGATTTGTAAGGGTAATATACTGTTGGTGGGTCATCATCGACAAACCATGCCACATTGTATGTGTTGTTGAATTTCCATATGAATTGGTCTCCCCCTCTCAGGTCAACAGGCTTCTGGACATCCAGACGGACATCGTTTCCCTTCAGCACAAACACACGGCTCAAAGCACCGGACCCTGGGACCATCGCAGAGGAATGGAGAGGCAAGTTGGATTTATTTTATTTCTGTTTTTTATTTTATTAATTTCTTTCTTTTAACAATAATATTTAGTAACAAAAAATGACAGTGCAGAATATAACAGTAGAGATTCAATCATACAAAATCAATTAAAGCTTTCTCAAGATTTATTATTTATTATTTCATTTTATTATTTATTTATTTCAGTTACCACTGTAAAAAAAAATGTGTGAAGTTGCAGTTGCTTGCTGTAAAATAAACAGGTAAGTTGGTTAATGCTGTGATTATTTGAACTCAAACCTTGGAATATCCATCTTGCAAATTTCTTATCTGGGACAACATGGCATTCAAGGTATCAACAGTATCACAGTATCTTGTGATTGCTCACAAGAAGAAGAAACAAGGAATTTTCTTCGAGGAACATCAAAAAGAAAAAAAAGTACCCCTTTTTTATTTTTTGCCCTTTTTTTCGACAAAGTTGATACAGTGTTAAAAGTCACATGATAGTCAACTGATACAAAGTTGAGTATTTACATTGGGCACAAAGTTGATATTAAGTTGAAGATTAACATTGGACGGTCCAAGCGTGAATGAATTAACACTTTTTCAAATTTTTCATCATGATTAATTTTGTCTGTGGCTGCCAAGATACATGGGGTGGTTCATCTTACCCACTGGCTCAACTTCCCCCTTCCCCCCGTAGTGCTGTGAAGAAAACTTTTCATACAGCACATTTGTGCTGCACAACAACCACCACAGTGCCTTTATGGACTTTGTTTTCAGTTATTATGGGTTCCTCAGTTCTGCCTGCAGTGTCCAGCCTCATTATCGTCACATTTGTAATCAAAGTAAAGAAGGCTTGCTCAGGTATCACTGCTATAATACCTGTTAATAACATTTCAGTAGGAAGAGGATTCTCATCTTACCTGGTGGTTCAGTGCAGACCAGAAGTCCCAGAATCAGAAAGACAGACATCATAGAGTCTCTGGTTGAGTAGAGCTCTTGTGAGGTAAAGAAAGTTGGCCTGTTAAAATGATGAACAGACTTTTGTTCTCTTCTTTGAAACATACTGCAAAGTCAGTGCTTTATCTGAAGTGTTTTTTTCTGTTCAGACCACACAAACTCTGTATTTGCTTGTGTTTATTGCACAAACCAAGTAACTTCTCTATTTACAGTAAGAGTTCCTGTCTGAACTGATATTTGGAGGAAGACTGTGATGAATGCACACAGCAAAGAAGTCTTGTTTTAATCTGTAAAACATCCTTTGTTTTTTATGTGCTTACAGAAATTATGCTTGTGCTATCACTCTGTTTTACTCAAACCTTTATGTATACAAAGAGACACACCTTTACTACTTTAACTCAAGGACACATCAAAGGCCTGTATAAATGTAAAGGACATGAAAGCATTAAGGAAGGTACTATAGAGTATCTTTTTAAACATTTCATTATTATAGGGGGCACAACTGGAAACACTAATAGCTGTAACTTTATTTTTTTATTTTCATTTTTTGTTTATTTAGTAGGAAAGCACCGTGCACAACATGTTGCACCCAGATACAGCTGCATCAGTGTTAGCGGTAAAGAAAGAGGAAATAAACAAAATGGAAGGAAAAAGCAACATAAATGTATCAGTGCGCTGACTTGTTTTCCAAAAATATTAAAAACACCCTGTTCTTCATTAAAAAGTTGAACTTTTATTGTACTCAAAAACATTCTGCTGTATTGTAAAACAATAACAACTGATAAAATGTTCCTGGGAAAATATCTAATTGTCACATAATTCGTTTTATGTAAGTTTTTACAATTTTCTGTGAAGCTTGCCAAGGTATTAATGGATACTCCAAGTGGTATTTTTATCTGAGAGGTTATTTTGTGATGAACTATGGCAGTTCACCTTTGTGCTCCCCTCATCCTACCTCGTCTACTTCAGTTCCCCGACAACACCTTTGGACAACCTCCAAAGATATTTTTCACACATTTAATTCTATAGTAGCTGTACTAGAAATAACTTAACCTAATGCCATGTCATCTACATTTGACCAGTAAAATGAAAATAAAAAATACAGTGCCAGCAGTGTAGGTTGTCCCCTTCAAGATGAATGTGGATGTGGAACCAGACTATGAAGGAAGAGTGAAGCGACCGGCATCAGCAAGGCGTTAAAGATAGTAAGTTTCATTTTCATATCCTGTACTGTATAAGTAATCTGTAAAAAAAAAAAACTCAAACCTGTGTGATTGTCTCATTTGTCTGTCTGTTTGTCAATACATTGCCATTGCCAACATAATGACCGAGGAACAATACAACAATTTCTTTTCTGAGGAAGTTGATGGGGTTTGATATTAAACACAGGATCCAACCCAATTCTCTGCCTAATTTTGAACCTATTGATAGTCACTGTACGGCTCGTGTGTTTGAATGTTTTAAGTTAAGATGAAACCTGAATGAGCCCTGTGGGGAAGTTTTGTTGTTGCAGCGGTGCAGAGTAATAGGATACAACAAAGAAAAATAGCATAATTTTCAGGGGAAAAGGGGTACAGAGAAGAAAATAGCAGTTTATATATTCAGCATTGTGTTGTCAGTTTTTTTTCTCTTTTTAACACTGCTTGCATTTACTGTTAGAAAACCCGTGCTAATATGTCATTTTCACACACAAAAGAAGCATTTTTGCCATATTATTGAGAAAATAAAGGAGCACAAAAAGGCCTTTTTAGATGGCTGTTTCTCTGCACTGAAATGCACTGGATGAAATTAACAGAAAATTGCAAAACAAAAATAGAAATGACTAAATAATCTGTCTTTTGTTTTTACTGCGTGCCACACATTTCCTTCAGCCTGATGATCTGCACATTTTAAGCGCTCTGCATTGTGCAAATAATGCGCAACAAAATCAGAGGTTGGCCTGCAGTTCAAATGAGGATAATATAATACATTTTGTTACTAAACACTGAGGTCAGGGGCTCCAAAACGCCTCACACGGCCCTCTCATATGGCCTCCGCCCTGCTCTAAAGGCAAGAATCTGTGCATTTAGTCGTCAGTTTTCATCTGTCTCTTGCTCTTCAACACTTGCAGCACATAAGTCCTTATCTGAAATCAGAGGTTACCGGCCTGCAGGCCAAAAGCTTTCCATTTTTACTCACTCTTCAGAAAATGAAACATCTCCTGCTGCTCCTCAGTGTTGCGACAACAGGAGACATCCTGAAAGCAGGTAAAGTGTCATTTCGGCTATCTGCATTGATCAACTGGTTCATCAGTTTTAATTTAGCAACTGCTAAAGTTAGAGGAAAGTGTGTTCTGTGGGGGAGATAGGAGGGAGAAGTGGGGGCGTTGCAACTTTGATAAGGTTTTTTTTTAGCATTATCCTCTAAGTGCAGATAAGATATATTTTAATTCCGAGTTGTTTCAGTGTCCAAAAAAAAAAAAAAAACCCGCCATATGGCAGCTTGTCAATAGGTACAGTAAAATTCAGATCTGTAAAATGGGTCTGATCATGAGCTCAGACTCATGCAACATGCTCTGGTTTACAGCCAATATAGAGGTCTGTCTAAGGATAATGTGCACTTCTGTGCCAGAAAACAAACAAAAGTTTTTGTTGGCCTACAAATCATCTATTGGATAAAATAAAAAGCTGAGTAGGTGTTGCAAATGCAAGCAATGAGTAACAGTGTTCTGACCCTCAAACTTTTGTTGCTTAGCTTTTTTTTTTTTTTTTTTTTATCACTAGAGACATATAGCATATCTCAAATTGTATTCATTTAGTATAATTGATATCTGCATTCTGTCTCCCTGAGGAGCAATAAAGAGATGCACATGAGAATATACATCTGCATTCACTGTAAGATGTGCTCCAGACAAATAAGAAAAACATAACTCATTAGTAGATGGCTACATGCACAGATTTCTGATAGAGTTCTGAGAAATTTCTCCTTAATGACCCATTACAAACTGGAAACAGAATAAGTGCATATTAAGATGTGAGAAACAAGAATATGAGGGCTAAGTGAGACGCAATAACATTTCTCAGAAGCAGTGGCATACGTATGAAGAAAATGAACTTTAAACAAAAATCATCTCTTATATGTCCAGTAGAGTAAAGTAAAGCAAGGTAAATATGAGGAGGAGGAGATCTTGTTTAGGATATTGCTATCCTGCAGCTGGTATCACCAACCATTTTGGAGATATCCTCAGAGTTCAAATTGGCACTAAAAGGAAGCAGCAATGTGTTCATTTCCCTCACACGCTGCATATTCACGTGTCCGAGTACGTAAAGGCACTTGCGAGTCCAGATGTAAATGCTGTTATCTGGGGGAACACGCCTGTTCCCGCCACACCCCTGCAGTCTATCATTAGAACAAGGCTAAAAATAGGTGGCCCCGTTACCCATGCTCCTCAAAACATACCCCTCTGCGCACGCTGTCCCCTTTGCTGAAACGGCACGATAAGGGATGCACTTTTTTGAGACTCTGCTTGCATAACCAGTCATAATTATGCAAGGGCCCAGCTCTTTCAGCATGAGAAAGAAAAAAAAGTCGAAGTCCTGATGACTCAGCAGTGGAGGGCTTTGAGGGGAATTTATGAAGCATGTGTTAGCATTAGCATCAGCAGTGCTTTTGTTTCCACTGTACTGAGTAGTAATTGATGTGGATCATTCCTAGGGACTTTTTATACTTATTCAAATTAAAAGTTTACACATGTGGCACATTTTTGTCAGTTGAGTCTAAAAGGTCCCCCTTAAAGGTCCTCACCTCAATCAACACTTTGGCATAGTTCACCCTTAATTAAACATTAAAACAAATAAACAACAAAGATGATATTGGCACCTATAACATTAGGTCAGGGATGCAAGCCTACAGTGAGATCACCAATATATTACCAATATATTACCATGTTTCCATATTTTGGGGCATTTATAGTTGTATAAGTCATTTATGATCTAGAGAAATACCTAACGCGATCCAAATATCATTTTGGATTTTATTGTGACTTTAAAAGGGATCAGAAAAATGTCAAAATCACTTCTATAACTAACACATAACCAGTCAAATGATGTGAACTGGGGTGATGTAAATTCTTTTATTGCCGGCAGTTACAGTAAATCCTGGCTGTGGCACTCTGTGCAAATTGGAGGCCTTTTCAGAGACATTTGATTTATGCAGCAACAAAGACAGGCTCGATGAGAGGACATAAAAGTGTAAATGACTTTATTGAGAAAAAACACTGATTCAGTGGGACTCCTTGAGCATTACTATTTATGTTTCTGACAAATGCTGTCTAGCCAACTGCTGCTTATGCTACCTCTCACAGCTTGGGGTGCAGATGACCCTGTCCTGGCTGTGAAGGGAGGCTCAATCCAGCTCAGCGTTCAAGCTGTACTAGCAGGAATGGACATCGATTACATCGTCTGGAGGTTCAACACTGAGCGCCCTGTGGTCAAATACAGCAACGAGTCCAAGAGTCCTCTCAAAGTATACAAGGAGTACGCCAACCGGGCAGCAGTGGACCCTGAAACCTACAACCTGCTGCTGAGCGACCTCACAGAGCTGGACAACGGGACGTACAGTGCGAGGATTATGGATCACCATGGCTACGAGAAAGATGTGGCAAAGTACAAACTGGTAGTTTATGGTGAGTGAATTCCAGTGAACCAGGTGAGGGAGCGGGCCAGTGATGCCGTGTTGCAGTAATTGTTGCAAAGATGCAGCACTGACCAATCACAGTGTCCAATTCAGCGGCACCTGAGACCTTAGAGAAGCAGGTTTGTGATTGGCTGCTGGTAAAAATTGTCACAGTAGGTGGGAAAGTGAGTTAGTAACCAGAATCCTTCAACAACTATTGACAAGTTGCCATTGAGCAAGGCACCTAATCCTAGTGGAGCTGCTCAGTTGCCAATAGTAAAGGCATGATGCTGTATGGGTTAGTTCCTGTGTGTGTAAGTGTATGAATGTAGGGAGCTGCTTAGGAACTCCTATGGTAAATTCAGCTATAATATGTATTCTTGATACTATATTAGGGGTTTTACCTTTTTGTGTCTGCATTACATCATCTAAAATGTCAAAACTGTCAACACTGGTGCAGTAGCCCATGACTCACTGCTTAATCATTTGACAAGCCAGCTGAGCTGAGATTGATGGCATTATTAATATATTAAAGGACTGCTTCACCCAAAACTATATATTTTGCATAATTTTTGTTTCAAAACAGTGATAAGTGTAACTGATTTCAGTATTATACTTCCTCTCTGGCTCCCTCAGAGGCAGTCCCAGATCTGACTTTCAACATGATTCTCCTCTACTTCAACTCTACCGAGGGTTACTGTAACGTCTCGGTCACCTGCTCAGCTGAGGAGAGCTACGCGTCCTACACCTGCAACCTGGATGGCTGCACTGAAGATCAGGTGATCCTCCTCAAGCCCCACCTGGTCATGTCTGTCACTGGGACTGCAGGCGTAGTGGCCTGCAATGCAAGTAACCTGGTCAGTGCCAAAAGCCGTTGGGGACGCATGAGTGACTTATGTGAGTATGATAACAAATGGAACAATTTCAGCTCTTATAAATAGAGCTGATCGTCCATGTCCATCTGTCCATCTGTCAGCAGGATAACTCAAAAAGTACAGGACGGATTTGCACAAAATTTGGTGGGAAGGTTGGTCATGGGCCAGTGAAGAAGTGATTAACTTCTCAGATCAATCAATCCCAAGGGGCATGGCAATCAGTGGGGGTAGCACAAATATGGCCATGGTTTTCGAATGTATCCACGTAGCACCACGAAACCTAGTGGGGAGGTTGTTCAAGGGTCAAGGTCACACTAAGCAACCTTCACATCCATTTACTGAAAGAGGTGTGTCCCATGACAGTAACATCGCCAAAAAGGAGTGGGATTTAGCACAAATAGGGACATAGTTTTCCATCTGCATAACATCACAAAACCCAGTGGGATGGTTGGTCTTGGGTATTGCTGAGCACAAACAGGACCTTAACTTCCAGCTGTGACCTTGGCAGTGGTCTGCGCTCTACTGATTACCTTATAAAATAGACCATCCATGCTCAGTAAAACCTATAGAAAAATGAAAGGCTTACAAAATCAACATTGCAGTTTCCAGATGCATTCTATGATCAATTCATTAACCCTAGAATGTGTGTTCCTCTTTTTGCCAGGCACAGAGGAACTGCTATTTCAGCCATTTAAGTATCTGCTGGGTCCAACCTTGATCGTCCTGGACATCATCACGCCTGCCTTTCTCATCTACCTCGTTCTCTACTTTCTCCTCATCAGACCAAACCACATTGGAGGTGCTCTTTGTTTGGCTTCTTAGCTTTACCGTATTGTTTTTCCTTGGCTACATTTAGCTCCTGGCAACATTTCAAGCCTATTTAAACCTTTATGAGCCAGAGTGATCCTCAGGCAGGGCTAATTATAATAGCAATAATAGTTGTAGTATAAGTATTGAATTATGGTATCAGGGCTGGCTTTCCATTTTTTAGCATCTTTGCGCTTCACGACATCTTCATCTATTGACTTAGCATGGAAAATGGTTTGGTTTGAGAATCACAGCTTTAATTATTTAAACCTGACTTATAGCACTGCCATTGGCACACTCATGGCAATAACAGATTTTGCCTCTATGCACCTGCGTTTTGATGACATACTATTCTCTAACAAATTTTTCCAATCCACAGACCTTAAAACCATGGAGCTGAAGAACAGATCTTTCTTCGCTTCAGTCGAGGTAAGAAAGCCAGCGTGATTTCTTCAATGAATGCCTGCGTTTCTCCTTCAGCGTTTCACCTCTCCTGTTAATCTATCTGCTCTATTTTTGTGCGTCCATTCAAATTCACAGTTGCTGCATGTGCATGAGTTTGAGGAAGTGCTTAAGGATCCAACTCTGCCAGATTATCTGAAGGGAGCAGCGATCTACAGCATATCCCGAGGCAGGACCCCTGCCCTGCCAAAGCTTGGACTAAAACCAGACACCGACACACTGGTTAGGCTATAGGCTCCTCAGAGGCATCGCTGCATCCATGAGCCTATTAGCAGCATTTACCATTCAGGAGGAATTATCTGCCACAAGAGACCAAACAGGGATTTTCTGAATGTGATTCAAAGAACAAATCTTCCTATAGAGGAAGGGTGCAACAGGGATCACACTATAGAAACATTTGTATTCAAGATTTCTGTCAAAATATTGGCAATCTCTAAATGTGAGAGCAAAATCACTGCTAAGCAAAGAGTTGCCATATTTATGCACTTTAAATATACATTTGACGTTGTTAAAGGTGCCATAGGTAAGAAGGCTGGGTTCAGTTTTATTTCTTCATTAATTGAGGCTAATAATTAATCAGATTTTTAGTGATAGTCAGCCTTGTTGGACCATACTTGTTCACTTAATATAACATTTAATATAACATTTAACATGATTTAACATGTCTCATGAATGATGCAGATGCCCCTTGGGTCTGTTAGTATGCATCAGTTTTATCTCTGTCAGTTTGGTGTTGGAGCAGTTTGGGCCCCGCAGTGTTTTAATTATAGTGCCCCCATCAGGACAATCCACTTTTCTTTTTTTTTTTTTACTTTTATTTTATGACAATCTTACAATCGGTATAGTTTTTTTTTTTTTTTTTTTTAAAATTCAAA
>OMKZ01040302.1:4801-22305 GCA_900302535.1 Neoniphon sammara | reverse complement strand
AAAAGAAGCAGAAAAAAAGAGGAAATGAGTGGAAGGGTGTAACAACAGCTGTGTGTGTGTGTGTGTGTGTTTTGGTGTGTGGACAAAAGGTAGGGCTAAGCCCTCTGCTTGGATTGACAGGTCATTACTTCCATCCTATACATAGTGTTATTGAGTGTCTGTCTTAAAAAAAAGAAAAAAGTCAAACTTGCTGCACATGGCCCGTCTCCAGTGGGAGCATCACAATGTTCCCGATTGGAATGGACTTCAGGTGAAGATTGGTAGAGGATGGACAGATGAATGGAAAGAAAAAATAAAAATGCTTGGTGACAAGGGGGAACAGTCTCTTTTTGTGATTCCTCATGGAGCCTCAGGGCAGCCTTACTTCTTGGCTTTGCCCTGAGCAGCCACAGCCTCCATGGCCTTCTTTACGGTTTCTGCGTCACCCAGGAAAGCCATGGGCTTGACAGGTTTCAGGTTTGCGTCCAGCTCATACACAATTGGGATTCCTGTGGGCAGGTTCAGCTCCATGATGGCAGCATCAGACATACCTGAAGAGGTAGGCAGACAGGCATGCAGACAAAATAGGCAGACAGACAAACAAACAGGTACAGGCTTGTTAGAGATGAACAGATGGAATGTCAAGAATACAACATGAAGCTATAATATATAATTATACAGTACTGCAATAGTATATATGTATATAAATTCTACAATAATGTAGAATTTATTATGTAAATGTGCTCAGTCAGGCAGATAGACCTGACAATGGTTTATGTACTAAGGATACAAAGAAACAAAGATTCAGAATTTTTAATGTGCTATGGCTTATGCTAAAAGCTGTAAAAATGTCTGTAGAAATCATGAGTATAAAATTAATTTCATTTATGACTAGTGTCAAACAGAGACAAAAGTTAAAATATCTATAAACAAATACTAAAATGTGAGGAATTATATGCTGAGATATGGGATATAAACAGTGACTTTTCCCCCCCAAATTTGACACATATGACAAAATGTTTTTTAGTAAGTTTTTATATAAACTTATAACTTGTAAGCCAGCAGGACATAACTTCCTGATATGTGACTTTAAATAAAGTTCTAATGTTCAGTGCACTTTGCAATTTTGTTGATTGATTTGTTGATTTGTGTTGATTATTACTATTAGCAGTGGTAGTGGTAGTAGTAGCAGCAGCAGTAGTAGCGGTAGTGGTACCAAGAAATGTGAGTTGCTTCTTTGAGTCATCCTTAGCCATGATATCTGACATTCTTATCCATGACATTTGCCTTTGCCCCCCAGACTCTGCCTGTATCACCACCATCACCACCTCCTGCCACTCCTTGAAAATGTACAACCTTTCAGCAGAAAGGTCATGCCCGTAACGGGAACCAACTTCATGGCCTTTTCCCGTGTCTCTGAGCTCGGGTGCAAAAGATCCTTCTATTTTTAGTCACCCTGTAATCCAGGAGTGTGTGTGTGTGTGTGTGTGTGTGTGTGTGTGTACGTGGGTGTGTGTGTCTGTGTATGATGTCTGACTGACTATATACTAGGCTAACTGTATAACTAGGCTCTCACTGCAGCACTCGATACCATGTCTCACAAAACAAGACCTCTGACCTTCAGTGCTCTGTATCTTTCCAGGAGAACAGGCCTCCTAATCTGAGTCCAGTATGTGAGTACGGGACCTGTTCTCTATGTTCCCGTCCTTCTCTCTCCTTTGTTCCTCTCACTCTTTAATTTGTGTCCATTAGCAAACTACGGTGCTCACCCTCTAAGTGCTTGACGATACCACGGAGACTGTTGCCATGGGCAGCAATGATGACGTTCTTTCCAGCTTTGATCTCAGGAGCGATAACCTCATTCCAGAAAGGCAGAGCACGGGCGATGGTGTCCTTCAGTGACTCACATGTGGGCAGCTCACCAGGCTTCAGGCCCTTGTAGCGCCTAGACTGGTTGTCGCATGGAACAGCAGGGGATAGTTTACTACTACAACAGTGGCATTTGACAGCTGTTATGTAACTGACTGCTGAGGCTACTGAGCAACTGATAGGGAGTGACACGCTATTGTGGGTAATCTGTTGATAAAATACAAATGTTATTCAAAATTTCATACCAATAATTTCTTTATGATTTACTCTGGTTGGCTGTTATTAGATGAAGTTGACATTTATGTAATGATCAAGTTTTATGACATATGGGACATATTTAAATGTATTCTGAATGTTTTGCAAGATGCAAAATACTTTTTTTCCATCAGGAATTAGACAGGTTCAGAATTTTCAAAATCACATGTTCTAACCTAGTCAAGACCTCTTTTCCTTTGCTTTCACTCGTCTTACCTCACTGATGACTTTGTGGTAAGGGTGGTCCTTGTCCATGGGGGGAGGAGGGATGTCGAAGGAGCGACGCCAGATCTTGACCTGCTCCTCACCGTGCTTCTCAGCTGTCTCAGCCTTGTTGAGACCGGTGAGGCCTCCGTAGTGGCGCTCATTCAGGCGCCAGGTACGGATAACGGGCAGCCACATCTGGTCTGTGCCTTCCATGATGGTCCACAGGGTCTTAATGGCACGCTTCAGCACAGAGGTGTAGCACACATCAAACTTCATGCCGGCATCCTTGATGGCCTGAGCACCACGCTTGGCCTCCTCCACACCTTTCTCACTGAGGTCAGCATCGAACCAGCCGCAGAAACGGTTCTCCTGGTTCCAGGCACTCTCACCGTGGCGAACGATCACCAAGCGATGGGCGGTAGCCATGTTGACAGCTTTTCTGAGGCGTTAAATTTCACCTTAAACCAAACACAGAAGGCACAGCCCTGCCTTGTTGCACACACACACTTGCTGCCCAAAAGTAAACCCCAAGCCGGCATGCCACACTCTTTTTATAGCAGCCTGGAGTGTGTCTATGTATACACAGGCAGGCGTCCTTGACTTTCCACCTGTGAGGAGCCTTCATGCTCTGATAGACACCAGGCCTAGCCAATAGGAGCAGACCCCTGGTGGGCCGGTGGAGCATGTGATGACTGGGAAGGGCAGAGGTCAGGTATTGAGCCAAAATAGCAACATGACTTTTAAACTGAGAGCTGTGGAATAAAAGTGTAAAGATCAGAGTTAGCTGCAGAGAGGCGCTCCACTCTCTGAGATGAACAGCTTAATCAATAAAAAAAAGAGCCTGCAGCACATTACAATGTGCCTACATTAGTAAAGCAGACAGATTGGTCCACAGTGGATTTGTATTGTGAAACAATACTGAACATGGTGGGGGAGGAACACCTTTGAGCGACACATGTTGACAAAATACAGTTGAAATCCAGTAATCTTACACTTTCACATGCACACATGCTTGTGCTTGAATGTCCACGCATACGCTAAAACTAAAAATGCTTTTGTGTGTGTGTGTGTGTGTGTGTGTGTGATTGTTTCTTGTTTTGTTTTCTTTTTGCCTATATTTTTCCCGTTTTTTGGGTTTTTTTTTTCTGAACATATTTAATTAAAAGTCAAGAGCCAAGAGGTCCCGGCCCAAAAATGTTTGACTACATCCTGACTCATGTAGGCTGGAACTAGCCAAGCCTGGAGAATAATTAGCAAAATCTTCAAGCATTAACATTTCAAAAAGTGCTATTTCATTTCATCACCTCTAGGAGTTGCTATTACCATTTACTCCAAAATTCTGTGAAAATGCAACATGCAACATCCTTTCACACCCTATTAGAGGAAGACACACAACACAAACACATTTCCTGTTTCTTCTGTGTGTCTGTCATTACACTGTCTGAGTTAAACCATAAACACACACAGGTGCATTTTTTCATTTCCTGCCCTGTCAGATGCCATGTTGGAATAAAATATTATTATGATATTTAAAAGTAGATACACTACATTTTGTTCCTATGACAGAAATTTGTCTTGCATTAATCTTTTAAAAACATGTTCCTTACTTACAATTAATTAATTATACTTCTGAGCCTTAGAATATCCTGGTAAGAAATTCCACCCTAAAGAGAATTATAGTATGCTCACAGGAAGTTACTAATTTAAAAAAAAAAATGAGGCCATGTATATAGTATTCTGCAGCATCCCTGTAGGCGATACAGCAATGTATTGAAACTGACTCCACCATCTATTTTAACCCTGGGAACAGTACAGAGGTGAAAGTGCTGATTAAGCATGAAAAGCATCTCACAGAGCCAAAGCTGAGTCTTAAAGGCCAAGTCAAAGTGTCCCCTACCACTCCCAATCAAATTACTGTCCCTATATAGAAAAAATAGAAATACAACAATAGCCTTGAAATGCAATCCAGGTATGATGCCAAGTTATTGTACTGTAGACTAGAATACAGACTCACAAGGCAGGTGCTGCAGTAACAACAAGACTTGGTGTGATTGGTAACTAGGCCATCACTAAGCACACTAATAATCTGGCTAATAATACTATTAATGATAATAATGATAGAAGTGATAGAGTAGTGATAAAAAAATACTAGGTACTGGCAGCAGAACTGGTCTGCCTCTAATAACTTCATTTTTACTGCACTTTTCAAAACAAAGTTACAAAATGGTTTATATAGAAAGATGCAATTAAAACAGATAACAGAAAAAGGCAGAAGGCAGAATAAATTAGTTATAGCGTAAAAATCCATGAATACTTATATAAAGATTGTACTTATTAATAAAGCTTTCCCTATTGTGACAGTAATATCTCTTTGCACGTATTTCCAGTGGAGGGCATTGCCATAATAACAATGATCACACACTGTCACTCTCATTTGTTATATTTCCATTTGTTTTCCTATTGCATTTATTGTTCATATGATACTTCTTTTTCATTCGTTGTCTTTGCCTTTGTGGCTATAAAACTCCACAGAAGTTTTTTCTACATTTTTGAGTATAGGCTAAATTGCTCCATTTACATACATTACAAGAACCAAAATCAATATCAAAAAGGGGAGAAAATAGCCACTGGCCATAGTCCAATGCAGTATCACATTGTAATGCCTACAACAAATTGGTAGAGGCAAGCCTGATGAAGGAAACAACACATGAATGTTTTTAAAATGTGCAGTTTGCACATGATAAACATAATGAAGTACAAAATAAAGCAATACACTGTTTTCACAAAATAATGTGGTACAAAAATGTGCATACACAACTGTGTGAGTCAAAGGTATGTGACAAGAACAGGATACATGCAGTTCACACTGAGCAAGAGAAGAGATGGGCTGGGTGAAAAAATATCTTTCTTTCTTTCTTTCTTTCTTTCTTTCTTTCTTCCTTCCAATGAAATTAAATGTTTTATAACAATATTGACATGTGAATAAATTGTCTTTGCTAGCCAGTGACCATAGCCATTATCATCACTAACACATTAACTGTAATAGACTGTACAGCCTGTATTGATTGTATGGAACGTCTAGACTGAAGCCTTCTTTACAGCTATAACCACACAGCATTCTTTCACATCAAAGATAGTTACTGATGTTCATTAAAACTTTGGGATATGAATCAGTGAACAAACAAAACTTGCTAAAATTCTTATATTCATGTTTTAGTACTTTAACCTAAAACATACTATTTTTAAACAAAATGTTCAGCGCCACTGCTGCTGCCAGCACTGGTGAATGATTTGCCCTACATCCCATCTTAACCCCTGATGTCATGTATCTGTCAGGGCTGATGAACACTTATGTCTTCTGTGATATGGCACTTGTTTGTGTGGTTTTGTGAACAGCGTGTTGATGCTTTGCTATTTTTAAGTGGGAAGGGGCAGGCGATGTGTTTGTCATTCACTCAACATACACACACAAACACACAGACAGACATGACCATCATGACCCCCACATGTGCGGTAATGAACAAACCCACAGACAGATTATAATGCGAGGGCAGCAATGGCATCCACTTCACCATTAAAGCAACAAAAGAGAAGAGGTGAAGGTAGAAAAGGAAGTTTATAGGAGGAAACCAGATGAAGAAGAGACTGAAGGGAATGGGGCCTAAACTGTACAATACTGTACATTATTACCTCCGGAGGTCCACCTAGTCAAGTAATAATGAAGAAACAGATTTTATGTAATTATTAAAATTATTACTATATATTGCACATTAATACAAAATACAAAATGACTGTGTTAAACTAGGACTGAGCAAGTTTTCACTTATTCGTTGAGGTTTGGGAAGAGAATCCAAAGTCTGCCCTCTCTGCCTCACACATAATGCAGTAAAAAGTAAATATGGAACACCAGTGGTGTTCCATGTTGATCGTCCCGCCCACCATATATCGCCCTAGTGCTCCAGATTGTCAGATCTCTGCTAAGGTGGGGAGAATGGTACACAGGCGTTTGTGTGAGCTCAGCAGGTGGAATGACTCAGCCTGCAGCAGAGTCCCAGCTCTCACTGAAGTCCCCCCTCCTCCCCCGGCCTGCCTCCCTTCTGTTTGGGCACAGGACTATTGGTGAGTACTGGGGGCCTCTGCTGCATAAGCAAACTGTAGGAATGCACACATCACGGAAGCACACACACATATATACCTGCACATACACACACACACACACACACACATACACACATACACACTCACACCCATAAAAAAGGTATTACTGCAAAGCACTGCAATACAGTCCCTTTACCTTTATGCATGCGGTTTACAAAGACAATCTAGAGCACAAACGCATGATGAAATAATACACTATGCAGACATTCGCTGAGCAAATGCAGGCCCCTACAAATACACACACACACACACACACACACACACACACAAACACACATACACACACACACACCCTGGTCCCACAGGTAAAGGAAGTGCATTTCAGCAGCTGAGTGTAATTGACCTGCCCTAGTGTCTGAGCTGCAGATGAAAGACCAGAAGTTTCTCCTGTTAGGGAATTAACAGGCAACATGACAGTGCAGGAAAGGCAGGACATATTCCACATGAATCCCTGTTGCTTGCTCTGATTGCTCTGTTGACGGGCACGCTCACTTTCTCAATGTCAAAACAAATTTGTTCCACATAATACATAATCACAAGATCACTATCTATCTATCAATCTATCAATCAATCAATCTATCTATCTATCTATCTATCTATCTATCTATCTGTCTGTCTGTCTGTCTAAAGATTTGAGATTACTTAGTTTCTCTCACAGGAGATACAGTGCAAACAAGTGCTAACAACACAGCCAAACCTCTGAGACATAAAGCATATGGTACAAATATAAAATACATTCAACATATGTACAATTCTCCAGCTATTTTCCTGTGTTTATGAGACTCAATGATAAAGACCCTGTTGCATCTCCTCATGGGAGAAGTTCATACTCTGAGTGCATATGGGATATGGGAGGGGTCTGCAAGGGTTTTCCTTGTCATTTAAATAATTTAAATTCAAATGACCTCCCTTGCTGTCTCACCAAGTCTATTTAACATTTTGCATGACCTACCAGATATTTGTTTTATCCTCAGCAAGGTAAGTTGAAGTCAGCTGCATCATGCAGTACACACAATGACAATGGACTTCCCCAGCATGTCACACCTTACCCTTTGCTTGTAAGGGAATTTATCATTGCAGGTATTTTGAGGTCATAGTAGTACTTCTCTCCGCTAGAGGGGGAGATGGTGTGCCACATTTCAGATCTGCAAGTGTGTGTCTGTCAACAGAAAAAGGGTCCATCTGCAGGCTGCAGACTTTTCTCACTATTACAGCTGAGAGTGTCATGGTCAAGGTCAAGCTTCTGAGCTTATTTTAGAAATTGTGATGTGCTATTTATATATATTCCTGTCCTTTATTGCACTGTAAAATAGGTCTGTTCAATTATTAAAAATGTTTTTTTTATATAATTTTAACATGTCTTGAATGTTAAAGCTCATGTTAAACTTAAGTCAAAACCAACAGAAACATGCAGCATCCTCCTATCTGGTTTTGCAATCTTTTCCCTCCTGACTTTTCTCTTCTCTCTCTAACCTCACACCATTTCCCTCATACTCCTCCCATTTATCCTCTCTCTCTCTCTCTCTCTCTCTCTCTCTCCCTTTGCCATTGCAGTGTAAGCCTATCGATCCTGCATAGTCAGAGTTTGGGGAAAGCGCTTGCGTCAGAGCTCACCGTCCTGCTATAAAAGCAAGAGCCACTGCAGCAGCAAGCAGTCTAAGCTTAAACCTGAACCCTTCCTACACCTTCACATACACACACACACAGACAGAGAGGAGAGGGAGAGCAGCCAGTCCTCCCAACACTCAGCCATGAGTAGCATCGGCTATGAACCCTACTTCGGCACCTCCTCATACCGACGCTGGTATGCAGAGCCTGCCCCTCGTGTGGTGGTGACCAGAGGGAGGTCCCACTCTGTCTACTCTTCCCATGCTTCCCCACTTTCTTCCTCCCGTCTGCAGTACTCCTCTCCTGGCCGGGTGCTGCTCTCCTCCTCCTCTCCTGCCTCCTCCCTGGAGCTGGAGCTCAGCCAGGCGGCCCAGATCAGCTCTGAGTTCCGCACCGTGCGCACCCAAGAACGTGCTCAGCTGCAGGAGCTCAACGACCGCTTTGCTGGTTTCATCGAACGGGTAAGGGAGCTGGAACAGCAGAACCGTGCCCTGGAGGCAGAACTCCTGTTACTGAGACAGAGGCACAACGAGCCATCCCGTCTGCGGGCACTGTACGAGCAAGAGGCCCGGGCTCTCAGGGCAGCTGTGGACGAGGCCAGAGCAGAGCAGCAGGCAGTCCTGGGCCAGAGAGAGCGGCTGGAACAAACCTTGAGCGCTCTACAGGCCCGCTATGAGGAGGAAGTGCTGGCTCGTGAGGAGGCTGAAGCCAGGCTTATGGAGGCGCGCCGTGGGGCGGACCAGGCTGCCTTAGCCAGGTCTGAGCTGGAGAAGCGTGTGGAGACCATGCTGGAGGAGTTGGCCTTCCTCAAGAGAATCCATGAAAGTGAGGTGGCCGAGCTCCAGGCCCAGGCCCAGCTGGGGGCCCAAGTGGCAGTGGAGTCTGAAGCCGCAACACCAGACCTTTCAGGGGCTCTCAGGGAAATCCGGGCCCAATATGAGAGGCTGGCAGCCAGGAACATGCAGTCTGCTGAGGAGTGGTTCAGAGGAAAGGTGGGCTCCCTTACCGAGAGCGTGGCCCAGCACACTGACGCTGTCAGGAGCTCCAAGGATGAAGCAGGAGAGTACCGTCGCCAGCTCCAGGCCCGCCTGTTGGACATTGACGCTTGCAGAGGCCTCAATGAGTCTCTGGAGAAACAACTGCATGAGATGGAGGAGAAGCAGAGTGCTGAGATCGCCGCCATGCAGGTAAGCAGTGGTACTGCAGGTGTAATATATTTTTTCCCAACTTATTTTCTTTTTTCAGAATCTCCACATTATATTTAAGGATTTGGATATTCAAAACTGTATCAACAGGCTCTTTCATTGCATCATGATGCATGCCCATACAAGTGTCTTCATTTCATTTAATAAGTAACTTATATATGTTTCTAAATGCCAACTATTTAGGAAACCATTGTGGAGCTGGAGAATGAGCTGAGAGGCACCAAACAGGAGATGGCCCGCTACCTGAAAGAGTATCAAGACCTTCTCAATGTCAAAATGGCTTTGGATATTGAGATTGCTGCATACAGGTAAGACATAAGAGCAAGGGATTGAGAAAACTAAAAAATGTTGGCTGTTGCTGAGAGACATTGGCATTGAAAAATAATACTCATGAATAATAATATCACCCTGATCCAAATAGTAAAATCTTTTTTTTTTTCATTTTTTTGAATGTTTTATTTTCTGCTAATTGGGTTTTATTATGTTACAGTTTAATGTGTTTTAGATGTATTTAGAAGTTATGGAAAAACGTCTGCTTAAGCTGAAAATATTTCTTAATATTTAATTAAAATGGACCTGTGCATGGACCTGAGAAAACTCAAGTGTTTCTCATATATATATATTTTTATGTGCATATCCCTATGACTGATTTGGCCTAACTCAGTCAATCAATTATTCAAACAATATATAGGACTTATAGCTTTTATATGAATTAAACTAATATAATACATTTAAAATTATTAATGAACTATGTCAAATGTGGAAAATGCATGATGAAGCCATGCACAACATGGGATAGCAGTGTGCCCTAAAACTATCAAACACATCTAGCCTTGGCCTCAGCGTACCATTTTTATCTTGGCTTCATCAGATTAACACATTTCAGCAGAAAGCCTTCATCAGAGCACCATTAGGATGATGCATATTTCCTCAGTTTGTCTCAGACGCCACAGTTTGAAGAGGAAATGGGTAATTGCTACTTTACACAGTCTGTTTCACAGTGTTGTTGTAATGTACTCAGCATCACTGAAATATTCATGACGAATTTCCTTTGGGACAATAAATTTTATCTTATCATATCTCATCTTATTTTATCTTATCTTATGTCTTCTACCTACAGGAAACTGCTGGAAGGGGAGGAGTCTCGCTTTAGTGTAGGAGTGCCCGGAGGAGTGTCGACTCTGTACAGCCACACACTGTCAGCACCCTCCTTCGCCCGGCCCATCTTCTCCAGCGTGAGCTCTGGGACCTCCTATCTGATGACATCACGCCTCCTCAGCTCCACCTTCACCACGACTGAAGAGGTCATCTCTCCCAGCCAGATCCAAAAATCAGAGGCCAGCCCACCTGGAGAGGAGGAGGAAGTGAAGGAGGAAGAGGAGGAGGAGGAGAAGGAAGAGGAGGGAGGAGAGGAGGAGAAGGAGGAAGAGGAGAAGGATGAGGGTGATGAGGAAGAGAAGGAAGAGAAGGAAGATGGAGAAGAGGCTAAAGAAGAAGAAGAAGGTTAACATATTTTTTGTGCAACCATATAATTTATTTGTTTCAACAGACTGCAATAATTCAGACCATGGTAACTTTTTGAAATTAATAAAATTTACACTTTCTTTTTGATACAGGTGGTGATGAGGATGAGGATAAGGGCGAGGCCACAGAAACAGCTGAAGATGAGGGAGAGAAAGAGGAAGAGAAAGGAGAAGGAGAAGAGACTGAGGGCAAGGAAGAGGCAGAAGAAGGAGAGAAAGAAGAAGAAGCATCCGATGACAAAGACGAGGGCGCAAAAGATGAAGAGAAAGAGGAGGCGGAAGAAGAAGAAGAAGAAGGAAAGAGCGAAGAGAAAAAAGAAGATAAAGTTGACACCAAGAAGGAAGACAAAGCTGATGACAAGGACGACAAAGCTGATGAGAAGAAAGACGACAAAGCCGGCGAGAAGGTAGACGACAAAGCTGCTGAGAAGAAAGATAGCAAGGCTGACGTCAAAGAGGAGAAGGATGAAGGGAAGGCAGCCAAGCCTGAGAAGAAGAGCGAAACACCTGCGGAAGAGAAGAAGATAGACGACGCAAAGGTGAAGAAGTAAGCCAAAAGCCACAGCATCTTTCAGCCAAGACTGTCCACATACGAACCTCAGCTTAATAAACAGTAGAGGCATCTAAATTATCCTCTCAAGTCTGCTTGTTAACATGGTGCTCACTAAAAACAGTCCAGTAGAGTCAAATACTGCAGTGAATCAAGGTTACTTGCTTGCCAATACTCAAAATAGTCCATAAAGTCTGGTTACACAGTTCCTGATGTGTGTGTATGTGTAATCGACTGAATGCAAAACTATGAGTGTATGGGTTTTGGGTGGTAAAATAAACACTGTTCAATGCCAAATGTGTCTCACTACTTATTTAGCCTTGCAAGATGACTAAGAATACATTAAAAAGAACATCATTAGCCAGGGTGAATACTCTGTAAGCAGGGTCGCACACACATTCACTCACACCTCAATACAGTCTAGCATTGCCACAGTCTTCTGCTGCAGGCTATTGATTAGGTCCGCTAGAGCTGTCGGCAGATAACGATGTTGCTCAAGTGCACATCAGCAGCGCTTTGAGAGGGGTGAGTATGTCTCATTCACTTAACCCCACAGATTTCCCACTTGGCCTGGTGTTCTGAACCAGCGATTTTCAGACAACAGCCTTGCCTCTGTGTATTTTAACTCTCAGCAGTATGAACTAAAATGAACAACAATCAATATATTCATTCAATATTTTTATTATTAGAAATTTTATTTGATGGCATTGTGAGTTTATAGTTTCTTTACACTGGAGAGTGATGTGAAGGGTGAAGGAAAGGCAGAAGGGGTGACACCTCAGCACAGGGAGCATCCAAGACATTCCAGTTGTGCTTTCTACCATAAAATTGTTACTGGGAATCAAACCACCAACCTTTTGACTACTAGGAAGCCTGCACCCCATAACCGCCAACCTGTTGTGTAGCTTTGACATATTTAAGCCAAAAGAGACAAAAACACTGACAAACGATCAGATGGACACACACCCATGTACACATAATGTACACTCAACTACAAGCCTCTGTTACAACTTTGAGGGAAGAGTAATGATCCCTCCAGTATCCAAAAAGGTCTTGTGTTTTTGTTAATACTTTTTATTTCATATATATAAATAAAAAAAGTAATTTCAATATCAACCCTAGAAAAGTGACTTCATTAGGAATAGATTAGGTATGCATGCATGTGTGTGTGTTTGTTTTGTATGGGTTTGTGGAGCATTGGTATATTTCTATCCCTTTATTTCTCACATATAGTTTATTGGCAGACAGGGAGCACAGGGCAGAAAGAGAGAAAGAGAAGGGATGACATGCAGAAAATGGCTCAGACCGGAGTTGAACCCCGGCCACTGCGACAAAGACTTACTGGCTTAATTCTTAATGGTACATGCTTTACTGGTGAGCTGACGCCTCGCGGTAGTGTGTTTTTATGTGTATTTTTCCTGTTTATTACCAAAGATCGATCTTCTGATTATGTTGTTATACGGGTACAACATATATCTGCAATCTGCTTTAATTTAGCATTCGGCACCTGCACTCCAAGAAACACACACACACACACAGACACACAAACACAAACACGCAGACACGCGTCATATCATCCTCTCAAAGTGACAGCGCTTGACAGCTCTGTTCCTGTGATTCCCCCTTGAGAAGTGTTAACCTTGGACAGCCTGAGGCAGCAGTTTTCCAGAGTCAGGCTGGCAGCTCACAGCCCTGCTGGATCGGAAAAACTGATTGTAAAGAACTCCAGACACTGATTGCAGTGTTATTACCTCCTGCCCAGCCGCAGATAACATCTGCCATCAGTCTCTAGGTTTATGTTGCTTTTGACACACCGGAAAAACAAAAGCACATATTTTACGATTCTTGGCAAATTATTTAGCTTTTTCAGCAGCTCATAAAGTGAACCCAAAGCTGTGGAAACTCAGCAGAGTCTCAGAGTCAGTGTCAGAATGTTAAAAGATAAGATGAGAATGGATCTTGCAATCTTACAACATAGTCAATCAAATCTTCTTATAGTAGTTGCTCCAAAATAAGAAATCCACTAAAACGTGATACATCGTCTGATTGAATGATAATCATGATGATGATGTCAATTTACTAAAACAAATCCCAGGACTTTTTAAGTGATATTAGGTCAGTTATGTCATTAGTTGACAGAATGATTTTGCAGACACTTCTACTGACTGGATCCTCCATATTTAAGAGCTATTGCATAATAAACTTAAAATAATGGTCAATTAAAAAATTTTGCTGCAGCAAGGATATTGCATTTATTTATCTAACCAACAGAAAGCAGCAATGCACTGCAAAGACGGAGCAAAACAGGAAGGTCAACAGGGGAAAGGAGAAAGAAAAAAAATGCTTAGACCATGAAATCCTGTAGAAATTTTATGTAATATGTGATGTTAATGTTATACATATTTATGCATGTATTGATAAACATTTATTAAAGGATGCTTTCACAATGTTTTGGTCCAGATAATCTCATAGTTTTTGTTATTTATTTAATTTATGTGTGTATCATTTAAGGGAAATCTGCTGTTTCAGAGATTTGTTAGTTTACCGAATCATATGGATGTGAATATAAAATACAATTATTGTGTACATTTATCATGATTTTCTTTACTGCAAAGTTGCAATATATTTAACTATGGGTAACTACCTAAATTTCACTATTGTGAATGCTAAAAACTTAGTGTATATGTGCAGTTGTGTGTATCAACATATATATCTTCATATATGCCTTCATTTCCTTTAATAATTATAATATAATCAAATGTTTAATAATTAGAACAAGACAAAATAACTTTTTTTCAGTATGACATTTATTGAGCAAATGCTGCTGGGAAATCGTTCATGATGAGTAAAGTAATGGGATTGCAAACAGTAGCACCTCATTTATGTTCTGTATTTAAATTCAAGTCCATCCTATGCATACAAGAATGTATGTATCAGCGCGTTTACAGTATGTTTTATTTTTTCAGTTGCACTCATTAGGTAAACATAAAGACACTGATAAAAAGCATGTTTAAGGCTAGGAGTTTCTTCAGGTTCATTAAGCTTTAACTGCTTCAGGTACTGGATGTATATGGTCATGAGTTCATCACATCGTTGACTTTCTCTTTCTTCACTGTATGTTGTGTATTTGTTGTTAGTTGTTCTTTTGTTTTTGTTTTTTTTTTCTTTTTGGCTCAGTTGGTATCTTCACATATCAAGTAAGGCTACTTCAGTAGAGCACGTGTCTGTGTAGAGGACCCTCCCACTCAACCCCCATTTTCTCTTCAACTCAAAAAAAACCAAAACAATATTCAACAATATTTCTCTCAGTCTCCCACCCGCCTGTGTTCCTATTACACATTTACTCTGTGCACACAGTGTATCCCTTCCATACATACAGATAAGAGAGGAAGGTACTCCCCTCCCCTGAGCTAGCATGCAGAGCCACCCCGCCCCCACCCCCCAAATCCCATGAGCTCCCGTGAACTGCAGAAAGAAAGAAAAGAGAATAGAATGTCTCACTCGCTCCTGACCGCATCTGCAGCGAAGCCCATTTAAAGCTTTCACTCAACATGCATTTTTTAGATTTTTAGCAGTTTAGTTCGCATTGTTTTGGCTTCTCTCTATGCTTTGTTTTGTAATGTTTGAGAGTGGTTATCTTTATTACATCGCTCTAGCTGTATGATTTCTTTGTTATGTTAGTTCTGGGTTGATTGCTTCGTCGTCGTGTCCTCCCTCCGCTGACTGGCGCCTGCTCAATCCGTCTCCGTCACCTGCTTGATGGACTGAGTGGAGTGCTTCTCGGTCTTCTTAGTGGAGACCAGCTTCTCTTGCAGCACCTCGTCCACCTCCTTCACCGTCTCGGTAACCGTGACAGATTTGGTCACGTGCTTGGCCCCGTCTTCTCCAGTGGTGATGGTCTCCACGGTCTTGGTGATCACCACTTTCTGGCTGGCATCTTCCTTGACGGGGCTCTCGTCCACGCCGTTGGTGATCACGTCGGTTTCTTTTACCCCCTCGTCCTTCTTTCCCTTGTCTTCTGGAGCGCTCTTCTCTACCTCACCGTTCATGGCAACATCTTTCTTCTCCACCTTTTTGTCTTCTGCTGATTCACCCTTCTTCTCTGATTTATCTTCAGCAGCCTTAGGGGCCTCTGTCTTTGGAGGTTCAGCTTTGGGGGTCTCAGTCTTTGGGGACTCAGCTTTTGGAGATCCTGGTTTGGGGGATTCTGACTTAGGAGACTCAGCTTTGGGGGAGCTAGGTTTTGGGGATTCAGACTTAGGTGAGGCTGCCTTGGGCGACTCAGACTTAGGAGATGCAGGCTTGGGAGATTCAGATTTAGGAGACTCGGGTTTAGGAGATTCAGACTTAGGGGATGCAGGCTTTGGGGATTCAGATTTTGGGGACTCTGTTTTGGCAGGCTCTTCCTTCTTGGGCTCAGGCTTTGCAGCTTCACCCTTGGGGGCTTCTGTTTTGGGAGCCTCTGTCTTGGCTGGAGCTGCCGTATCTTTCTCAGATTTGTCCTCTGATTTCTCCTCTTTGGCCTTCTCATCTTTATCGCTCTCTACCTTTTTGCCTTTGTCTGCCACCTCTTTTGTGTCATCCTCTTTCTCATCTCCACTTTTGGATCCTTTGTCACTACCTGCATCTTCATCCTGATCGCCACCCTCCTCCTCCTCGGCCTCTTCCTCTGCTGCCTCCTCTTCTCCTCCGCTGCCCTCCTTATCGCCTGCCTTTTCTTTGTCAGGAGAGGCTTTAGACTCTGGAGCTTTGGAGCATAATACTGTTTCCTCAACCTCCTCCCCCTCCTCTCCTCCCTCTTCTCCTTCACCCCCTTCATCTCCCTCTGCATCATCTCCCTTTTCTCCCTCATCCTCTCCCTCTCCCTCTCCTTCTCCATCTTTTTCTCCTTCCTCACCACCTTCTCCTTCCCCTTCTTCACCCTCATCACCCCCTTTGCCATCCTCTTCCTCTTCCTCTTCAGCAGGGGCACTGGCACTGACTTTGGCTTCTGTAGCGGCTACAACTTCCTCCTCCTCTGCCTCGGCTTCTCCCTCTTCAGCCTCACCCTCTGCCTCCTCTCCCTCTCCACCCTCTTCTCCCCCCTCCTCTTCCTCTCCCTCATCTTCACCCTCGTCTCCTTGATCTCCTAGTTTGGCAGACAGCTCCTGCGCTATCTCTGCCAGGGCCTCATCCATGTCATCCTTTTCATCCTCTACCCTTGTCTCCTCGATGATCTCCTCCACAAATTTGTGCTGCACCTTCAGCTTGGGGGTTTCTGACTTTGACTTAGTGATCTTGGTTGTGGTCACTGCCTGGCGATAAGGGAAAGTGCTGAAGTGGGTCTCCTCCCCCTCTAGGAGTTTCCTGGTGGGACAACAAATATATAAAATGCGCAATTAAATTTAAGCTTTGATATACTGATTTCAACAAATGATGTTTTGTGCAGAATACATTCTGTTATTAGAGCAGATACTGCTAAAGTTTGCTCTAAAAAGCCTTTGAAATGTCAAGTATACGTCTAGTCTGATCTATGTAATATTATTTAGTAAACAATGTCAAAACCGAATAACCATCGATTTTAGGAAGACAGCTGCATAGTTTGCAGTTGCGGTATACCTGTATGCAGCAATTTCAATGTCCAAGGCCATCTTGACATTGAGCAGGTCCTGGTATTCACGCAGATGACGTGCCATCTCCCACTTGGTGCTCTTGAGCTCATTGTCCAGCTGGTGAATGGTCTCCTGAGGAAATACCACACAAAGACAAAATAAACAGGGCAATAATGCAAGATGAGAGGGAAGTATGTGATTATGTATAAGGGTTATATGCAGGGCAAGTTACATTCTCTTTTTCTGGTTCACAAAAAGGGAGTTTTCAAAGTCACTGTGCAGTAAGTACAGCATATTTCAGTAGGTTACAGAAAGTCTTATAGCAATAATCTTGTTCTCATTTGAGCTATTGTATATCAATGAAAAAGAATCTGTGTTTATTTGTCCTTCAGTTATACTAAACCCCTTGCACCACAGGCTGTTGCTCTAATATATTCTGACGTAATACAGTCTAGAGATGGAGACTGCTGCTGTTTCAAGGGCAGCCTCCACACCTCATCAATAGGCAACCCCTAAATCTCAGTGGTGTGATGCAAGGACGGAGCCAATGAAGGCATCG
>OMKZ01040299.1:8750-21690 GCA_900302535.1 Neoniphon sammara | reverse complement strand
ATTACCAATGTATAATTTTATAAAGCTTATATTAATTGCTTTAATATCTGTTATTTAATCCATTTCCCCATGTGTGTATATGTAAGTATATATTTTTTTCCAGCTCCCTGAGCTTAACTTGAAAATTGTGTGCAATCACAGATCGATTCTGATGAAAACAATTCCGTAGAGAAATCACAAGTAAGGGATTACATGTTAAAAACAATGACACTGACTGTGCTGGATTTCTTGGTGCAGTCATGGCACACATTTGAACCACTGAAATGCAGCCAGAATATCTTTGAATTTCTTGTTGAATTTGGATGACACAAGTGTGACGCCCATGATATGTTCACATACGTGCAAATGCAAAATATCTGCTGTGGGACAATAAAGCTGTGTTCTGAATATTCTATCATTTCCATTTAATGCTTTTAAAGAACGATGCTGTATGCCATCCTTGTATAAGCCATTTCTCCATTTTAATTTTGACAGTGGAGGTTTGCAGCTAGCATGAAGGGCGAGGTAGGGGGTCCTGTCTGGATACAGGACAGTTCACGAGTAACTCCCACTTCTGAGACATCAGGCAATGCAGATGTAATAATTTAAGCAAAAGAAAAACATAAGCCACCAGAGGGAGCAGCTATTGGTTTTTTTTCCATATATAAAAATATAAAATCCTCTAACATTAGTAAACCTTTCACTATTGTACAGCCACATACCATACAATGTTTTTAAGTTATCATTTTCTAGAGTGTTAGACTGAACCTTATGGAGATTTTGGCAATTAAGATGCTATTGAAAAGATATAACTGAAAAGATCTGCACAACAGGAGAAAAACACATTATATGCATGAGTAAGGTATCCCAACTTGGTAGAACAGCACTGAATCAATCAAAAGCACAAACTAGATTAAAGGTGATTGCCTCAATTGCCTGTCTCAGTGATAGCTGCAGGGGCAAAAGGTGGGTAGCTCCGGGCCAGACAAAAACAACATCTAAAATCTGATCTATTTTCTTGTTTGGAAGTGATCGGAGTTCCTGCAAACCTTCTCACGATTTAAATCGAGGTCATTAACTGTTATGTGTTTGGAGGATGTAGAAATTGGGGCATTAATCCTGAAGAAAAAGTTACCTGCCGTTGAAGAGGTGTGATCAGAATGGAATGGAACGGGACTGAATGAAAAATGTGACAACAAGTCCATGTCACCAGTCATTATCCTCCACAACTTTTGCACATCATTCCTAAACCATTCAAAATGTCACTGACAAGCGAGGTGGAAAATCTGTCCCGGCAAGCCTTATTTACAACACCAAAGATATTTATTGTGGATTGTTGAAATTCTCCTTATAACCTAGTCTTTTTCAATCCTGGCACTGACAAACATAAAAATGCTAAGAGAAGAAGCGTTTGTCTTACTAGAGATGATCATACTTTTTGAAGAGTAAGGCCTGAAGGTCAGGGGTACTGTCCCTTTCATGTGCACAGTCCATACAGTATCATCATGTCCCCCTCAACCTGTCTGTAGTAGCTATGGGGTCAGAGGAGTGGGTGCACTGAGGCAGACATGCTGTTGGAATAATTTTCCCAACAGTGAGCATGTTATTGGACAACAGAGGCTAATCTTCCTTTGACAAGCCTGACCCTGATTCATTTAAATCAATGCTGTAAGAATGCTCCCAGGCACAATTCCTTTTAATTTACTGCATTATTTAAAGAGAAGGGAAAAAGTACATTAGGCATCTCAATAACCAATTCCTGACAACCAAGCGATTAGTCTAATTAGATTACATGTTTTTATTCTCTTACGCCTTACCTTGTCTACCTTCTGCTACTATACCTTTTATCTCACACTGTTTCTAGTGTTGAACAACATAAAGCCTTTGCCATTTTTACTCCACCTGTTACAAAGGGGATTTAAATATTTTTACTGGAGCAGCTGCAGTTTGTGGCAGAGGTAGTTTTTAAGACAGCTTTCTTAAATGTCTTTGCTGGGGATTGACAGGTGTAAAAAATGTCTGAGAGGTTTAAAGCTCTTTGTACATGTACGCTGTTTAACTGCCCATGTGCTAACATCTTAATTAAACAAGCTATATTTTACGGACATTACTACTTCTACCGATGAATTCTGTACTGTAGACTGGAAAAGGTAAACTTACTGAATGCCAGATCTCAATGTGCATAAAAACGGATTTCTCACACCAAACTGAAAGTGTACCCCAAAAAAAGATTACTTACGCTAAGCTCAATCTTATTTCAGCCTTGCTCTCCTATTTGCATATTCCATGGCTATGAGATAGGAGGATTCACCTTTTACACATTCACAGATGGGATCATCAGGGATCAACTGATGCATCAATGTATTTTGATTTTCCTTTTTTCCGGCATTAAGTAGCTTTTGATAAAGTCTTAATTTCCTTACTACATCATTATTAGCTTTTGATACCAGTGTGCCATCTGGCAAATGTTAAAGCACAAGGAGATAAGAATTCATAATGAATATGGTTAACTCTATGACAGATTGTAATAAAAGAGAGGGGCTGTGACAATTATCGCAGAGACAGAGCGTGAGGGCATTTGACAATGTGGCAGGCCTGCACTTGCTAATTGCAAAGCTGCAAGTACATTTTCACTATCTCACCGATCATCAGAATTCCTTTATGTGCCATCTCATTTTGTTATTTTTTTCCCTTTCTTTATGTTCTGCTAAAGGATAGTCAGATTGTGTAATTTATGTATGCATTTTATATAGCAGTAACACTGAGCACAGTGATATGCAACAGAAGATCTAAACCAGTTGAGAACACTTTCCCACCTACACATGGTGAGAATGAATCCAAATCATTCTATTTCGCAGCCGTGTCAACTCCTCCCCAGCACCACCTGTCATCAGGATATTTTGCAGCAATATCAGAGGAAACACTTCGGAGATTGTGAGAGCTGTGTGCTTTCATCAGTGTCCCTTAATTAAATCTACCTTTCCCCAGGCTCTTCCATGATCTTTGCAAATAAAATAGAGAGTAAGCACACCTAATTAAAGAAGCTGCCGTTAAAACGCAACCACACCAGGTTCTGTCTCTGTGTCAGAGGCAAGCATATCTGCAGTGGCTCTGCGATGCATTGTAATTCCTCTCCACCTCAGAGTCAGTACAGGCTAAAATCATGTGTCATTAGTAAATTACACAGGTGCCAGAAAGTGTTTATCATCTTAAGTATGAAAAGCTTCATAATAACCTAAGGAGGTGCTTCTAAAACTGTCCTATCTTTTAAGCTAAATGAACACGCCACACTGATATGAGATTATCCAGCTTTAGAGCAGACACTGTTGCCCTGAGGCCTGGAGCCAGTTTATGATGCACTATTTTCCCTAATCTTTTTGCAACCCCAACAAGCATAAGCACAGGAGCAAAAATAAGAAGAGGGAGACAAACTTATAAAGGTGGTTCATTAAAAACAAAACAAAAAAAACCCACTTGTTTTAACCAGGCAAACTGACTAAGAACACGATCTTATTTACAGAACAGGCTTTAGAAAGTACTTCCAAGCAGGGGGAGGGTTCATACCTGTGACATCCCAGTACACCTACAGACCTGCACTGGTTCCCTCCCTCTAGCCTTTCTGGAAGGGATGGGTCAAAAGCAAGTTTGGTGGTAGTTGCTGAGTGAAAGTGTATATTTCAGATTTCACTTTCAGGTCCACTTCAGAATATTTATTTTTTATTTTATTTCTTTCTTTTTTTTTTTTTTTTATCACAAACATGCCTCTTTATTAGGGTACTGTCAGCTGTCTCTGTTAACCCCCCACTCCCTCTACAAAATAAATAAATAAATAAATAAATAAATGTTGCTAGGACACTAATACTTTTCAGTATATAGTAACTACTGAGGAGTAAAAAAAAACATACAAAATTAATCACACACAAATGAGAATCTGAATAAATCTGAGAGTATTTTAATTACAGTCTCCTTCAGTCAGATATGAGTATTGAACAAGTATTTCAAGCCTTTTTATTTAATGTTACAACAATGAACAGCTCCTCTGAAAATCAATGGCACACATGATTAAAATAGTTTGACATCATGTCTCTTAGTTTTTCATCATTACTCATGCCACAATGCAGATGTCAGTGTCTATTATTGCCAGTTTGACAACACTGGAGCCTGGTTCTCCAAAATGCTCACACGAGTGCTAATACTTTTGTACTTGTCAAAATGGAAGATTTGGACTTATTGACTGGATGCACAAGCATTTTCCATGTGTAAAATACAGAAAGAACTCCGGCATAGACATTTATGCTTTTAACCTAATTAATATGTATTCTGGTGAGTGTCAGATGTGAGGCGCAAAATGAAAGAGTAGATTAACTAAATGACTCCATCCATCTGAGATCATGTCTTTAGAAAACTTGTTGGCTTAGCAGTCTATAATTTATTCTTTAGTCGCATAGGCTTGGGTGCACATTTCACTGAGGGATAGTCAGGAGCACAAACACTGTCAGACTAGGACACTGCCACATTTAGTCAAGATTAAAGGGGGGAAAAAAGCGGAAAAGGTGAGCGTCAAAGTAACCAGGAGGGCTTTTTCAGGTCCACTATCCGATTAATCGCTCATGATACCACTGCAAAATATATCTCTTGAGGTGTAAATGTTGAAAAAAAAGCATATATATATAAAAAAAAACATATATTCAAATATATATCTGTGGATCTCCATCCAATATAGTCAAGCAGAACCATATGATTCAAGACACCGTATCTCAGGTGACCTTAAATGTACTTGCCACTCAAAACTGTGTGTGCTTCTGTTCAGGTTTAAATGCAAGTGCATGTCTGCAACATTCAGCAGACTTACTGAATATTGTCATGAATGTGTAAATTGGTGTATTTCTTTCACTGATGAGTTGTCTCAGTAGAGTATAGATGATATGGGTGATCAAAGTGTTCAGTGTTGTTTAGAAATGTCTGAATTAAGCAGGGGAACAGGTATAACAGTTATGTTATACCTGTGTTACTGTGGGACCTTATGTGCGCATTAATTGATTAAAAGGAATAATAACTGATTATTGTACAGTATGTAATATGTGAAATAAAATCATGTGCAAAGAAGGGGCATACCAGAAAAACTGCAAAGATTAACGGCTTGAATATCAATGACTGTGTTGTGTAAAAAGTTGTCTCAAACTGAAGAAAAAAATAAAAAATAAAAAAAATAAGACAACAATAAAACACTGTCTTGGGGGGAACTGCACCTATAATTTGACTGTAAAAGTGTTTGTCAGTCTAGTGCTCTACTACTTGCAAGAACTACAGTATGTGACTCTCTGACTTGTGTCTCTGCAGGAGTTATAGGAGTTAATGAGAGCAGCTTGACAATGTGAGACTACCTGGAGCCTTAGGGCCTGTCGGGGAGTGAGTAAACCATTAGCCTTGGCCCCAGGGCAAACAGCTCCCAAAAAGTGGAGAGTTCTCCACTAACATTTTATTACGAAGTCTCTATGCAAAGGGGTGATATTTTGGTGATATTTACTGAAAACAGGGGGAAGCTGCTTTGTCATACCGCTGTCATCTTAGACAGGGCTCTTACAATTCTCTGTTCTGTCAGAAACCTGAAGCCTAAGTTGAACAAAACAAGCCAGACACATAATGCGAAGTTCGGTGCTGACATACAGTAATCCCTGCGATGAACACATGCACCAGCTTTTTAGAAAGGTAATGCTGCAGTGAGAGTTGATACAGACAAGAGCAATGGGTCCCACACCTGTAACATGACTCTGTCTTTAGAGCGAGGCCTGAGGATCAGTGGGTGTGCCCACCCTCAGCTCTCCCAGTTGGACACCAAAATTGTCTGCAGCTCATTGTCTTTCGGTGATGGGTCAACATGATAAATCCTCTTTCCTCTCAAGGTTTGCAAATAGCCACAGAAAAAGGATAGCCCTGGGAGAATATTTTTGGCATCACATAAATAAAAAATGGAAAAATAAAATAAAATAAATAAATAAATAGATAAATAAATAAATAAAAAGAAGAAGAAGAAATGATGCTCCTGAAAAAATTATTTGGTTTGCAGGCCTGTTGTCTTTTGGGGATCCACAGGTGTAGCCACATGACCCACTTTGACAATTAAAGTAAAGAAAATTAACTTCAACAGTCATATTTTGCAATGTACTTACATCTAACATGAGTTGAAAAAGTGAGTACTGTTGTCATGGCAACCCAGCGGAAGTTTATGTAGGTTAAGGTTATGTTAAACTCACCAAATCCTAAATCTAAAAAGGTTAAGAACACGAATGGAGCACCACACTTGAGTCTTTTTTACTAAATTCCAATTACTTGAAACCATGTGAAACAACTCAAAACATTTAGGTGATTTATTACATTAGTGGCTCGCGGTAGACACCAGTACAAAGGGAGATTGTCTGAAGATTACAGTGATGAAATGGTAAAATTTATTATCTTGACAGCTGGATATTCCAATTTCTTTGCCGCTGAGCCATGTAGATTTTCCAGAGTGCAAACACGCTTAAGTACTTCTTCAGAGTCAATTAAATCAGATACTCGTTAAATTACCATTTTTATTAACCTACAGGTTAGCATTTTTGTAATTTTAAATCACTATTGCAAAGACTATTAGAACAGCTTTCCTATGAAGACAGAACCAAGGGTCATTTAGAGAGCAGCAGAATTAATCACACAATGTCACTTCAAATCTACCTTTCAATTCACTTTAAACCTCGCTCCGTGATTTACATGTGCATACTTATCTAAACTCGGTAGTTAGTTAAAGGAAAGATTAAGAGTGGTGATGGGCTACACCTACCCAAAGCCCTAGGAAACTTGAGCACCACACCTGGGCGAATAAAGATTATCAAATGAAAGTTGTATAGTATTACAGTAGGCTTATAGCGGGCCTATTAAATGTCCAGAGTTCAAACACTCAATATCACTCTGCAAATCATTTTCCATTTTCCTGTACCTGTAGAATCTCTTATTCCTCCTACACTCTATGTAAGTCAGCCTATGGAGTGTGGACAGTAAATAACATACCAAGAGAACATTAACCTTTAGTTGTGGTATGAAGATGGCACCTCAATTAACAAGAGTAAATAATCCTTGTGATTACTTCTGGCCGGCCTTTATCTCATACATAACCTAATTAAATGGACCATCCAAACATAAAACCATAGCTAATCAAAAGCTTTGATGAAGCATTGCAATGTGGCTGTGGGATTTTAAAACATACACACCCCCGCATGCATGCGCACACTCACTCACTCACACACACGCACACACAGACACACACACTCACACCCACACATCCACACACCCACACACACTTACTTGTACCCAGCTTGAACAGTTTTAATGAGGAGTTCTTGCATTGGGATGATGCTTCTGCAGAGTTTAGTTAATTAAATGTACAATGCTTTATTTTTCTATTGTGAATACAAAATTAAAAACACAATAACAAAAGCATATTTTACAGTGATTAATAGTTTGTTGCATTGCTCAAGAAAATGTTAAAGAATTTTTTTTAATAAAAAGAATTGATTAAGTACACATCCCTGATTTTTGGTTAAATTAATTAAACAAGACCCTAACATGACTAACCCTATGTAGCTGTAATAAGATATACAACTGTGAAGGATGCCTCCCTCCCTGCATAACCACTAACATGTGACCTAGGCTGATCACTGGGTGAGATTGATTTGTTCTTAGTAGACCCAATTAATTAAGCCTGCAAACAGTACCATAATAAGTAGACCTTGTTATTTATTAAAGGAAGTCATAATTAACACAGATCCAGTTGTGTGCATGAGAAAAAAAAACCTCATTATTCACACATGTAACATAAGGCTCTATCCTGGATACAAACCTTACTCTTAACAGGATAAATTAAGAGTGCAATGCAATGTGTAGAAATTTTAAACAAATTGATGGTGATAATTTGGCATAATTACAGTAAACACATGATGATCAAGAAGATTGGCAGCCTCAGACTCACACCACTGGTGTTGTTAGTGCTAGTGTCTCCCAAAACAAAGATCACATTTCCCATAAACCCCACTGCTTCCTGTAACAAAGAGATTGTTGCTACTTGATGCCTTTTTTTATTTTCATTTTCCTTTGGAAGATAAACAAACATGTTAAAAGTGATTTTCCACTGGTCTTTCCCTTGTTCCATCATCTGCAAATATGTGAAACTTAAAGCTGCAGCTCCATTTGTGCAGGAAAATCAGTGTGCTCTTCCTCTTTTGTGCTGTAAAGCAATCCATCAGAATTCCTGTGTAATCTAACCCAGCGGCACAAAATGTAAAGTGCAGTGCAGAGGCTGGTACAGGCTGCCTTCTCAGTAACGCTCTGGTTTGTTTACTGTGATTACAGTAATGCTTTAAAATTAATGTGAAGATGATTTATTGATGTTAAAATCCTACACATCGCATCTTCAGGCTTGTTGAAAGATGGTTTGAATCTTTGGCTGCCCAGACTTTCTCTGGACTAAAACATACTGTTAGAGAAAATTAGCCTGAATTAGCGGGGGTTATTTGAATTTTATGTTTTTGCCTCTTTTGACCAAAAGTAACCTTTCACCTATGTAGTTTTTCATTAATCAACATTTTCCTTATAGCGAACCTTGCTAATGCGGATCAGTATTTTCATTATAAGACACCCCACAGCCATTATGCACTGTATCTTTGGGTTCCAAATTGAGCTGTGAATTTTGAGAGAATGTGACACCCCTGCCCGGGGGTTACAACAGAATGCTAACGAGGCCACAGCGACATTTCCATCACCATACAGTCAGTTGCACCATATATCAGCCCTACCGCGAACATCTTCCAGCAAAGCATGAACTCAGTGACAATTCCAGACATAATACTTTTTTAGTATCCCTCACATACCCATGGTATAATGAATGAGGCCATTTAAACAGGATTTACGATACCTTTAAAACGTGATTGCTTAGAATTTGAGAATTATTCATAAGACTAAAGCATCATTTGTCATACAGCAAGTGCTGTTTTCATGTGAATAAATGGTGTCTTTGTAGTTTTTCAAATGAACTCCTTTTTACCCACTCTTAAAATAAGCCATTTCTATGCATATATGTCTATGCAAAGGCTTTAATTAAAGGAAATGTGGCTCAGGTGACAACTCACAATCAAGTTTTCTTCATAATGCATTGTGCTACCACAGAGCTGAAGTAATGGAAATGGATGCAGATGATTAACAATACATACACGTATTGTATTACACTGCAACTTTGTTGAGACAAAGAGTTTGCTGTTTACAGCACTGGCAAGCCTATGGTTTTATAATATTAAGGGATATATGTTTCAGATTTTAGAAGTTGCTACAAGGTAACAACTGTCAAACTCTTTCTCTTACTGAACAGCAAATTAGCCAGAATTTCAACCACTGTCTTGTTAAGGAATCAAATTATCTCCCCTTGAGTTACATTCCCACCATGAGAGAGGAAAACGCATCCCGTCCTTGTTACAAAGATTATTTGTGTTCACTTCCTGAGGCAGTGTGACCATGCTTTGTGTGCGATGCCCAGATCATCTCTCAATTACACAAGGATCCTGAGGCAGAGGGTGGGGACCCGAGTGAAGGACCAGTTATGTCCCTCTGACACACACACACACACACACACACACACACACACACACACTCTTATAGCTCTGAGGCATGGCTTACCATAACCACAGCCAAGAATGAGGCCTCTCAGGATAGATTTACACACAAATAAAACCAGTCTTATCTTGGCCCACATGTGAACGAGAACTGATTACACGGTCTACATTTCAATGCTCAGATTAAACAGAGTCCATTTCCTATGCCCTATTTAAACCAATTCCAAACTGCACACACAATGAAACCAAATCTGATATTATTACAGTGAGTCCTCAAGCAAGTTCAAGTGTCCACTAAGAAATTGCTCTGAAACACTTAGTGCACATTGTGCAGTGTTGAATGCCACTGGAGTTTGTTTGTTTGTTGCTGTTGTTTTAACAGAGTTTCAGTGTTTTAAAATTAGAAGCAAATCACCCTTAATGTTACTCTTTTGAAAATGCAAGCAAATAATAAAAACTAAAAATATTTTCTTGCAATGAAAATACAGTCTCAAAGAAAAACACAAAGAAAAAATAGATAAATAAAAAAATAAAAAAATAAAAATAAATAAAAAAATCCCACAAACAAAAAAACTCTTAAAATTCCCCATCTCATCTGGCTCTGCCACACAATTATTATCATTATCCCACAAATTGTATAATAATATTATGCCACTTCACTTCTATCATTATTTTAGGTATAATTTTGGAAAATTTTAGGCATTTAGCTGGCATTCGTATCCAGTGAGTTACAGTGAGTTTAAAAGAACAGGCTTCAGTTCCTGAATCACCAGATTGCAACCAAGCATTGATAAAGACGACAAGGGTCAGCACCTCAGAAAGAACGGCTAAGAACAGAAATAAATGGAGAGCTAAAGAGAGTGGCAGAAGAATTTTGAGTACGGCTTAATTTAGAGTAAAGAAGACATGATTCAGTGAGAAGGTGACGTCAGGTATTTCCCCAGAAGTTGTGTTTTCAGCCTAAAACAGAAAATGACAAGTGACTGCTGTTCTGACTTAAGTGGGGGTTTTTTGTGTACCCTCATAAAATATATGTATATTTTTTCATGCAAATTTGAGAATTGATTGAATAACTAAATAAATAAATAAATAAATAAACGATCACTATATTCTTTTCTAGACTTGCCAGTTTAGTAGGCTTGCCATTAATGATTTGTTACAATAAAAAAAAACAAATCCATCAACAACAAATATGTGTGACCATTATCTCCTATAAACATTCCACTCAAATAACCAACAGGTGATCATAAAACCAAACAAATCTTGCCATGAGACTGTATGCAAGTCAACTGAAGCAGACAGATGAGTCTTTATTTAGAAGAGTTCTTCTTATTAAAAATGTTGCAGATGAATCTGAGTAGCCTGATGCCATCATTCCTCTACATATAACCAACATGTGTTGATAATCATTTTTAAGCACAGACAGGCGCAGGCTGTAGTTTTTTCCACTTGTTCACTGAAATGTTCTCTGACACACTGGCCTGTGATAAATTTTCCAACTGAAAACAAGAATATATTTTCATTTCAGACGAGTGTACTTACAACTGCCCGACTTCAGAGTGGTCATAAAAGCATGCTGAGATATGGTTTGATGATAGCATGCAAGGCTGGAAATATTGTATACATATGATTTTATGGTGCTTCTACTTAGTGAGGGTTGACCTATATCTTAAGATGTTTGATATCTGTTGAAGAATTTAAAGATATCAGCAAGGGAGGAAAAACAAAAAAAAAATATTATAGAATGATTTTTCATTTGCTTGGCCTGTTTTCCGAGTAAACTCTGAATGTTACATGCGCTTCATGTGTTTGAGATTTAAAGGAATACAGTCTTTCAAATTTCCCTGCATGCTGTGCTCTCCCTTCTTGTTTTTGATGGCTCGTTCCTGGAGCACTCTGCTAAGAAGGGTAGAAAATGTGAATTACAACTAAGCTACTTAACCACAATGAATTAAGGCCTAACATTTGAAAATTTGATACTGAAATTACTGTCATTATGGTGCATTATGTCTCAGCATAATGACAGCTTTGCTACTATTTGAAGACAATGGCAGACTTTGCAGGAAAAAGCAGAGTTAGAGGTAAAGTTGATTTTGTAGTTGTTGTTAATATGTGAACTTCATACCTTAATTGCTATAACCACTATATCCTGACCTTTTTTTCATATCCTCTTTCACCTAAATACTAATGCCTCCACAATTTGTTCTCTCTTTCTGGACTGGATGGAGTGAGCCATACCCACAGTGATGAACTTCTTAGTCAGCAAAGTTATTCTCCCTTAGGCTTACTATTACTTGCTTTCTCCACGTGTTTTAATTCTAAAAACAGACCTTATATGGGGTGCTTCAATCAAGATTTATCACTAATTGTTGGATGAATTTGATGACTTTTCTGATCTATAACAAGAAAGCACAGGATTTGACAGCATTTGACAAATCCTGGAATAAATGTTTATGTTTATGTTGTAATGGTAGTGTCCAAAGTACCACCAGTAAAGCTTTTTAGGCATGTCTTTGTTGATTTTACCAAGTTTGCACCAAGAGGGATGCTGACAAAGAGATAAACTGCAGTTAAAGAGGGGAGAGCAAATGTGGCCACATTCACAAACATCTGTATTATCAAACTATGACAAACACATGGAAAAGGAAGGAGGGGAACTGTCCCAAGCCCCATCTTTTTTGTTTCCAAGGTTGCAAACAGTATGGTGACCAACTGGAGTTGTTATTAATTCTCCATCAGTTTCAGTTTGGACGCCTGAAAGCCAATTAAACGAGAACTTAATTGAATCAGCCTCAGGACCCTCCCAAACAGGAACTCAAATGAATTCTGCTTGGGGACGGGTGGCAGGAGAAGGAGGGAGGGCAGAGAGGTTAAATAAAAAGAGTGAAATTACCAGAGTCTAAGTCTTGGCTGGGAATAATGGCTGTAGACTGACCCTGCTATTGATGTAAATTAAATCTTGTTTGCGACCTTATCCAACCAAACCAGCTGCCACGGTTTTTGTTATTTGTCTGCTAACCTTGTGACTCTCCATTCTTCAACTGACAGAAGCCTCAGCCGAAAAGTTCTGCACAGAATTTGCACCAAACACAAAACCTGCATTTATAACTGTGGAGGCCAGAAGCATTTTGTAGCAAGGAGAAACATATGGGTCTATTTTAATAAAACGCCCTGCATTTTAAGAAATAAATTATCACGCTGCATTCATCACGGGGATTAAAATAAATAAATATATAAACGGTCATACACATGCATGTCTGTCTTGAAGGGATATGCAGAGCAACCAAATTGCTAACTGAAGCGTGTTCAATGTTGCAGTGGAGAGG
>OMKZ01040261.1:0-11453 GCA_900302535.1 Neoniphon sammara | reverse complement strand
TGTTTTGAGAGGTGGGGGGTTGTGGGTAGGGTGGGACGGGGATGGGGAACGTTGGAATGTTCTCCTCTACATATGAATAAATCATAAGGCAGGGAGCAAAGTAAGGCAGAAACCCTGTGGATTTATCCCTGCGAGGACAGGAGATTGGAGCCAGTGTGCTCTTTTAGAAAAAGGAAGCTAGAGTATGTTCTACATCAGTGAATCGCTGCATACACTTTGGCTCCCGTCACACTTCAGTTCGGGAAGAGGTTAAGAAAAAAAAGACATGGAAAACAAGAAGACAAGAATGTGGCAGGCACCTACAATCAAGTGTGGCTTGTCTGAAATTCCACGATGTTTTGCTGTCAGACACATTGAACAGTTTTACACATCTTTGGCCTTTGTTTCTTGGAAAATGTTCAAAGTTACTCATTGATTTGCATCTAATTAACATAATTAGATACTCAGTTGCATTCTGTATGCTATTGTAGATGATATGTCCACTTCCAATAAAAGCTTCACTATGCAAAACTGAGGTTTGATTGAAGTAATAAGCACATAATTTATCAGTAAGCCAGCCAATGATGAGAACCATGTGCACTCAAGCATCAAATTTCATGCTCACTCCACATTTTTTTGTCAGTTCAATCTAAAAAATTATCATCTGCAGTCCAATGATGAAAACCATGTAGACTCAGCCATCAAAATCCATGCTTTTCCCCAGTCTAAATGGTCCCCACTTCAACCAACCCTCTGCAGTTTTGCATTGTGATGTTTGAACTATTGATACAGGCATTTTCAAACAGCTATACATCCATTTTGAAGAACGCTACCTGCATTTTTATCATCCATTATCCCTAATCTGTATAACTGGTCTTATTTTGTCATCCAGTTGCTCACTATTCTAATTTGAGAGCATGGGATCAGGTGTCACATCTCCTTTCCAAACTAAATCCTTCATGTTTTTTTCAAGGACAAACTTGTTGACCTTTTCCATCTCTGTGATGTGAATCAGTGGGACGCTGTAAGCCCAAGGTTTCTCAAAGAGGAATGATGGAGCGGCAGCTGGAAAAGGGAGGAGGAGTTGAGGTCAGAGGTGGCATATCTGTTCACTGACCACAATGTGAACCAACCAGCATGGTAGACCAACAACTGTGAGTCATACAGCATACAGCATTCTTTATCTGTGCTTTTCTTTCTTTCTTTCTTTCTTTCTTTCTTTTTCTTTCTTTCTTTCTTCCTTCCTTTGTCTTTCTTTCTTTCTTTCTTTCTTTCCCCACTGCATCCAGTTCTGCTGTCCTGCCGTCCTTCCTGCTCCTCATGTTTGCTCCGAGTTTCATCAGGAGCACCCATATGTTCCCTGCAGGGCGTCATAGTTGGGAGGCCGACTGAAGATGATGGAGTGAAGACGGAGTCGGTCATTGCCACAGACAGTTCCACTTGCCCAGATGGGCGCTGAAGATTGCTCAGCGTTTCCGCCACTCATCCACCAGTCTCTTTTCATCTCTGGCCCATGGCCACAAATAAACAGAACATCTGTGACGCATAAATCAAAATGGGTATGATGGGGAGAAGAGAAGAGAAGAGAAGATCAAGTGCCTTTTCTTAACCTTGAAAAGAAGATATTGTACTTTCCTTTGTTATCGGACTGGACTTTTGTTTTGGGAACATAAGCACGTTGTGTCTAGTGGCCTAAGGCAGGCGTGGCATGGCCAGTGACGCGTTTTAATGCCTCACCAGAGCTTTCAAGTCTCCTTCGGTCATGATCCAGGCCCTTTCCTCGTGTCCTCGTATTTGTCCTCACATAACCCCTTCGGATATCAAAACATCACATAACTACAAGCGGCTGATTTGTCCAAAAAAAAAAAGAGATTTCACAAGAATGATTTACTTTGCCGGCTGGTTGGAGCAAAAATGACACCAGCTTGTCTTATCTCAAGGGACCGCTGCCTATCACCTCCTCTCAGCACTTGAGTTTTGATTTAATTCACACCAGGAAGTGCAGGTCAGTTGGAAGAAAAACATATGCCTCCCCCCAGCTCGCACGCAGCAAGCAATATCCTATCCTCCGACGGAAGACAGCCATCTAAATATAGCTTTGAAAATAGACTGTAAGAAAAAAGCCCTTCTCTGTATATTGTGCCATATGAAGGCTGCATTTCAGCACCAAATTTCTCTGATAAGGGATTTTCATATAGACACGGTGGTCTTGCTATTTGCCCTTAATTGCTTTGCTTTTCCTAGACAGCACATTTACAGTATTGGCACGCGTACTGTAGCTTAGAGAGGGATTAGTCATTTGCTCTTTCTATATACTATGTGTAATGCCTTCTTAGAATATAATCCGCCCATAAAAGACCTTTTCATGTTCACACAAGCATGTGAATCTACAAACATACGTGCAGGAAAGTATACAGACACATATGCTCACAAACATACACACATATTTCACACGAATGCAAGACCTGTTTCATCCTCTGTCGTCTGTAGATCACAGAAGCCGGCCTTACGCAGCAGAAAGATAGGGCCTTCAAAATGAAATTGAGTGCTGTCAAAGTGTGGAAGAGGGAGATAAGCTGGGAAAGCCTGTAAACGTGTCACACTTACAGACGCAGACATGTAAAGAGATATGAAGGGGTTCATTTCAAAACACACTCAATTCGCTTTGGATGGAGAAAATGTAACCTGATCTACCGTGCGCTGTATTTCAAAAATACAGCTGATCATATAATTTTGTTACTTTTGCAGGCAAATGCCAAGTTAACGTCTAACTTCAGTAATAATGCATAGCTGTGCTTTCATGCCGGCAAACAGTTTTATGGGGGAGTGTTGCATTATTTTCAAGTTAAGTTTATTTGGAGCCCTTAATCACTGTTACAGTCTCGTAGAGCTTTATAGCACCCACATTATGAAAACTATAAATGACACTGAAAATCTTAAATTCTCGGCTGAGAAAAATGAAAAACTCCCACAAAAATGGAACATTTAGCAGCCAACCATTGCTGGAAATCTCAGTATCCTGTATCTTTTGAAGTAAAACTCTCCAACATGCATGTGAAAGCAGCATCGGCAGATCAAGCAGCTCTGGATGATAGCGGTATATCAACTCGAATTTTTTTTCCCCTCTCCACCGGGCCTTCACTTCAAACCTTGTTTTGGCTGGATGTATAAATAGACCTTCTCCATCTCCCTCCTTAACGCAGCATCAACATTGAACACACCAAGGACGATTTTTCACGGGCTTGATATACAAAAAGAGCATTCAGGTGCGATGAAAGATGATCCGCTGTACAGGAATGAATCCTGTCACCTGCAAGCGTACACTGTGGGAATCAAAAGGATGAAAAATACCGCGCCCCCCTCCCACCCCGTTCTCTCCGATCTAGTTTAACCGCTTCTCTGATACGCACACAAAACGTTTACTATCAAAAAGCTCCTGAGTCGCTGTAGGCGAGCGAGATCCAATTATTTTTTAATATGCTGCTAATGTTTGTTCCCAGCTGCTCTTCAGCCTTGCAAAAAAAATTATATTTGCTCCTTCAGAGGCAAAGTTTACTGTTCTCAGCGTATTCCCACAACACAAACACGTCTGAGGCCCGTGGGATCTGAACCCCAAGTCGTGTTCCCAGATATCAACAAGTTGCCTTAGAAGAAGTTACTAATGGGAAAGAGCTTAAAGGAAAGGTGGTAGTGTTCAGCTTTATCGTAGCTCAGTTAATGTCAGATACCTATGAATGGGCTTGACTGAGAAGTTTGATATCATACCAGCCTGACACTATTTTACTAATCCACTACACTTCTGGAACAGGACCTCTAAGGGCCCTTTCTTACCTATAAGTCCATTTCCCTGCTCCAAATCAGACTGACATTAATACTTTTGGTTGGTTTACATTTTGTCCAATTCGTTTTCACACTGCACAAATTTGCTGAGCGGCGTGTGGGAAAAGGACAGAGCTGCAAAACATACTCACAGAAGTCTTTCATTCATTAGTCAAACATATGAGAATGTAAACAAACCATTTGCAAGCGCGCATAGAAATCATTGAAGTCATCTAAGCACAGACAACATAGAGGCGTGAGGTTATTTCGTTGTTTTATTCTTTGCTGAGGATTTTATACCCATTAAATCGTCAGCCATGGCAGAAAAAGGATAACGTTACCTACAAGTGTTGTGATAAGTAGGTTGATTTAACTTTAATTTTGCTACATTTATAACTTAAGAACATTTTACAAGATGTCAGGATAAATGTTCACTCCCTGGGTGTTTCTACAAGTCATGGTAACTGGACTGCATGTGTACATTTTTTTAAAGACGTTTCACCACTCATCCGAGAAGGGTCCTGTGTTCTCCCTGGGTGTTACTGGCTCTCAGATTGTGTTGTGCTAATTAAATGGAATGCCCACAGTTAACAAGACAGGCGTGTTGATGCACTAGAGGAAACAAGTCCTTCTTTGTATATATGAAAGCAAAGATGTTTTTCTTGAGTTTATCGCATTTCTTAGGTAGTTGCCAATGACATAAAAAACTAGAATTTAAGTCATAGGAATGGAAAGAATGTCTCAGCCCTGATCATAGGATCATATTTCCTCCACTGATTCAGAATGGATGTATGTTGTGTGTCTTTAGGGAATCTCAGCCTAAATGACCGCTGTCCGCAGACTGTCATACCATATTTGGACATGGCTAAGTATCGGCTAAGTTTCCTCTGAACTCCTTACACCAAGTTGTTACTGTATCTACAGGAATATGACATGAACACACGATGCATCACATCTTTCTCAGATTATTGTTTTGGCTCATAGTAACAGCAGGCTGCCCAGATTGGAGTGTATGACTGTGTTCTTGTGACTAACGTGCCCTGTCAGGCTCCCACATCCCCCATGCTGTTGCACACTGTGACTGCAATATTACAGTATACAGCCACCTGGACCCCTACACCCACCTGCTAAAATATAATTGTGCCTGCAAGTGTACATACACACACGCATACACACACGCCGGACAGATGGCTGCCATAAATGGCTGCATCCACTGGCAAGTTGAAAGCAAGTCTTGTCAATTTGTCCCCTCCCTGCCACCTACCCACCAACCCACATAGATGTTGTCTTCTGTCCCATCTGAGGCACACACATACACACACACAGATAGAGTGAGAGAGAGAGAGAGAGAGAGAGAGAGAGACAGATAGACAGACAGACAGACAGACAGAAAATGTCCATACTGACAGGTAATTTAGTCACACATTTAGGTTTAAAGTAAACTACTTCTTGAATATCGCTCTATCGCTGATTGATACAGAAAGTGGTGCATCTTACAGTGCAGGAAGAAGCAGCAGCTTTTAGTTAAACAGAATAAACAAAAGAATAAATTTAAGAAGAAACAGAAGAAGTCAAAACAGAAGAAGAAAAGAGAAAAAAAACTAATAATTGCACCAACAGAAAATTCAAGGGGGAAAAAATAAGATAAAAAAAAAAAGATCAATTCCTCAGAGGAGGGTAAGCAACCTCAAAAGGAAGGCATTCTGGGAAATGTAAGAAATCAACAAAAGTAGAAGTAGATGAAGTGTTTGAGGGAAAAGTGGGAACACTAAAACAGTAAATTAACCTTCAACACTCACTAAATAACTACCGGAGTGTATTGAACATCACAGATGGGTTACATGCACTGTAAAAATAAGTGGTGGATTTTTCCTCTTGACGCGGCATATTAATACAACACTAGCATCAAGAAAAGGACACCTGAATCAAAAAAAATTCTTGAGGCTGGTTCATTTGCATGGAAATATTTTATGCCATATTATCAATCTTATACAGTGAGATTTGTTTCACTTGTTTTGAGAAAAAAATTCACATTTCAAACTCATCACTGTATAAAATGAGTTTTTAAAGATGAACATTTTTAGCAGCGCACAGACATACACAATCCATGTTTTCTTTTCTTTTCTTTTCTTTTAAATTTCTTTGCTTAGTCATTCTTCTTACTCATAGCTGTAAAACCACAGACTGGCAAAAGCCTGGCCAGCCTAAGTGCTGTTTGCTCTTTTCTAGTTGGTGTTGTGCTGTTCTCTCAGACTGTTGGTCTGTGGGTGTTGGTGTGAGGAGCGGCCTGCGCTGCGCTGAGTTCAACCGCCCCACCTACATCCTGTAATCCAGATAAAGAGGCGGTGGATGAGATTCACTCGCCGCTGAGCTGATAATTTCTGGTTCTCTGATGCATTAGGCCCTCGGTGCGTGGAAATGCCGTGAAGGGTATGATTACCATGGCCGGCGTGTTTACACGGCCTAATAACATAAAAACACGCTGACACCTTTAACTGTAGCCTGTGACATCCATGACAGCATGCAGCGCTATCAACATGATGGGCTGAAATAACAGCCTGGAACTGCTGGTATTGCTTAGATTTAATCAAAAGTCAGCAGTTAGGCTATTTCTGGATTTAAAAAAAAAAAAAAAAAAAAAACATGGCTGCAGGAAAAGTGAGTTGATATGCAGAGAAGTATCTGATGCAAATATGAATTTCCATATCGCTCTGTTTACATGATAGAGGGTATTATGCCATGTGATTGTAATAAATATTAATGTGATGTATTAAAAGCTGTGTGTATACCTGTGTGTGCGCATATTGTGCATGTGTGTGTGTGTGTGTGTGTATTCATGTAAAGAATGTGAAGATACTGTTTATGCACAGGTAGGTGCTGAATGTGTGTGAGTATACTTGTAAGTTTGTGCGTGAGCTTGCATGTACATATTTGTGTGTGTGTGTGTGTGTGTGTGTGTGTATTGTCCCAATGTCAAGATTGAAAACTATTTGGCTGTTTCTCGGTTTATTTGCAAGATATTTCAAAAAGTTACACATGGCTTTGGATAAAATTTAGTGGACAAGTAGCCCTTGGTGTAAGCATCATTTGATTAGATTTATGTGGTGATTCACATCTGGAATTTCTGCCAATAGATGAATATCATTTGCTAGCTATTATTCTGCATTCATATACTGGTGGGAAGGTCCGACATCAGAGACTTTCAAAGTGAGCTCTTATTGTAAATGAGAATTTGCTCTCTGTTGACTTGCCTGGTTAAAGATTGATTAAATAGAATAGATAAAAGCACTGAATTTATGCTATTGTTTCCAAAATTCAAAACTGGAAGACAAATGCTAAACCACTGGGGAAAAAAATCTCCATCTTAACAAGTTATTTAGTCTAATGTTCAATCTTAGAACCCTGTTCATGTACAATCTTGGGAACAAGTATAGAAATGTTGAAACAACATAGAATGAGGCAGATCAGCCCACTAGGATCAAGAAAGTGACACTTGATTCAAGAAAATTTTGGATAGAAATTGTTTAGCATTGGAAACAAATGGGATTATCTCACTCCACTGGCAGATTTTTTTCACTTGCTTTAAGAAAAACAAGATGGTAACACTTAATATGAGACTAACTGACTTGTTAAAATGGAGACTTCCTTGTAGTATAAACCATTACAGAGGCTGCACCTTTGCCAGTTGGATAATTGCTCAGTGTTGAGCTTTGCAGTCTATCGAGTGCCTGCAAATATTTTGCTCTTATTTACACTCATGCTTGAAAGTGTGTTTTGAAAGCTGAGATACCAATAAAGATCATTCTCACAATTATTACTATTATTATGTGTGTCTGTGGATTCGCACGCATGTGTGTGTGTTCTGTATGTGTGAGTGTAGAGCTCCTTTGGCCTATCAGTAACAGCAGCAGCAGCAGGAAAGACAGATGAGGACAGACAAGTCAACAGAATTATAAATCACAGCGGAGGATGAAACAGCGAGGATTTACTGCCAGTGGAAGCACGATCAAACACACTGGCGCACATGGAGCAGGCGTACATTGGTTACAGGTCTTGTGCTGCACAGACGTAAATGGTAGACCAGCGTCCCGTGCATTGAAGTCATGAATTTCCTCTCAGCACAAAATCATATGTTCATCATGCATTTTTTTATTTAAACGCCTTAACGTATTCATGTGCACGCAGCAAAACCATCAGTGTTCATTTAACTCAGAGAGTGTGAAATCAACACGGTGCCGGTGTTTGTATAACTCTGCACCATCAGCGTTCATTTAACACTCTATGATAGTTTTGAACACCAGCCAGAGAGCTGAATCAGCTCGATGAGGGAGCAAACAACACTCTAATCATTGCTTGTCAACACCAGATAATTGTCACTAAAAAATTTACACCAGAAAAGTTGTTGTGCATGTGTGTGTTCTTGTGTCTGTATCTTTCTTGGGAGCAAATGTCCCCACAAGAATAGAAGCATGTGCCAAATCCTGCAAAAGTAGGCAAGTGGGAAATAAAGGACAATTTAGGTTTAGGAGATTGGGCTAGAGCAAGACTTAGGGATCTAAATTAATGGAATATCTGTGCAAATATGGCATGCATGTTAGAGTGTGTGTGTGTGTGTGTGTATGTGTGTGTGCTTACACTGCAGCCAGGGTGCATTCAGGTGCAGATTAAAGCCGGTGAAGGGAAGGACTGTAGCCTCTTGGCACAGTGGGAGACACACCAGGCTTTACTGTGATAACCTTCTGATGGGGAAGGGTTTTTCTTTCTTTCTTTCTTTCTTTTTTTTTTTGGTGACTTTCTGCTCCGCTCACTGCAAACAGTGCAATACAGAGATATCCACACACCCAAATCCACAGGGAGACTTTTCCAAGCATGTAGAAATTCAAAAAAAAAAAAAAAAAAGGTAGAGAGGAAGCCAACAAAGAGAGACAGCTCGGAAGAGACAGACGAGGGAAGAGAGAGGCGGTAGGTAGATTGTGAAACTGAAAGAAAGAAAGACAGGCCGGGAGAGGAAAAACAGCCAGATATAGAGAAAGGGGAAAAACAAACACACCTCCCAATCTGCCTCCCACATCAAAAGCCCTTCTTTTTGAAATGTCAGGGCAGCTGGACATCAGGCCTTGGTGCGCTTCAGAGTCAGGCTCATCTGCCCTCGTGGGTTTGATATCCCGCTCGCCTGACAAATTGAACTTTGACGGTTGGGCGTCTTCAGCAACCAGAGCACGCCTCCCAGCCTTTTATAGTCCGTGTTTTTAGATGCAGCTGCAGCCACGAGGCGAGGGTATGGCGTAGGTCTGGATTATGGTTAACAAGCGCTGCAGAGAAGATGATTTTTCGGGCGCCGCTGTGTTCGACCGTTGAATAGATGAATAGATGGATGCTTGAGTGACAGATGGACAAAAGAATTAGAGGGAGAGAGAGTCTCCATCGTTGTGACTTAACACCTCAGATACTGTATGCTGTACATTTAATCCTGACAAACCAATCATAGCTCTGGAGTGAATAGACCGTGCCCAACAAGCCGGACCAGAGTGCTGTAGGTGAGCATGCCCGGGTTTAATTTATTTCTGTGCCAAGGTGTCGTTTAGTGTTTAGGAAAGCGTTGCTCCTCTTGCCCCTTGGAGTGGAAAATTGCAACACTCCTTCAATGTAAATAAAATGACATGGCTTCACCAGCGCTAAATGGGCCGTGGTTGTCGGTCCAACCTCCAATCCGGGAGATAAAAAGGAAAAAAAAAAGGGCAGTGCTTTCTGTTTTTCTTGCTGTTGCGGCTTTTATTTCTCTTTTTGCTTAAACACACATTTTGTCTTTTTTGTTTTTTTGGTCCGCCTGCTTGCTTCTCTCTCTCTCTCTCTCTCTCTCTCTCTCTCTTTCTCTACTCCCTATCTCACTCTCCCTCTGTCTCTGGCCTGGCACACAGAGCCGAGTCCCAGTGGATATTCTTTTCTCCTCCAACTGTCACAGTGATGACATAACCTTTAAAAAGCCCTTTGGCTTGATTTCTTACATCAGTCCGCTCTATTTCTGAATATCCTCTTGCCATTCCTGCTGCGGCAGATCTTCACTGAACGCTCTGTCCACTCTATTATTAACTGTACATGACGGGTAGCACTCTAAAATGAAGTCCAAATCAATAAAATATGTAGTGGGGTGTCAGGGAATGATCCAATACACCAAAATATGGCTTTTATATAAAACAAATCTGATAATGCAGCTGAGCAGACGATGGAGAAGCTTTCAGTTCAGCAATTTCATTTGAACACATCCACTCAGAAAAATAACTTGTCATGTTGGTCACACATGCCTTTATGGAAACAATATGAAATCTGTCTCCATGGTGAATGCATGAAATATATGTACATGTATATCATCCCATGTGCGAGGTATAAATGTAGGTGATAAAGAGGTGTATCATGCCCATGTTTAGCCCCGGGCCGTGTTGCTGTGTGTTAGCCGGACTTGCAACATGCTCTCCAGAGTCTTATTTATTTAAGGTCAGCAGTCGCAAACTGCCAGGGCCTCGAGACGTCACATCTGATGTTTCACCTTCATGCTGAGCCGCATAATGCAGCTATATGAAGCTGCGATGGCACATAGAGGCATCTGACATCAAGACCCGTATTCCTCGCCCTGGGGCCTCAGGCTTCGTCGTGGCTCTTTTGAAGACGCACATACGTGCCTATCCGTGCTCACATACATGTACGGCTGCACATACCGAGATATGATCCCTATATCTTTGATCTCCCTCCCGGCTGCGTGCGTTACCAGGGCAAATTCTTGGTGAAACACCTTAGAGGAGTAGAAAGGCGGAAAATTATGGATTCTCTAGCAAGTCTCCAGAGAGACTCAAGGCTTTATTATACATGAGGAGGATGGGGGGGTTGGACTGGATTCATGGTTGTCATTAGTATCTCACTGTAAAAACAAAATGTTAACACATAGAGATATCAGTAGTTCAAGTTCACTCCCAATACCAATGTTAAATCATGCCATTTGTCACTGAATATATGCATAGATACTGATACATATATTCCTTCTACAGTGGGATCATAGTAAATGGCAGTTATGGATTCTTCATACTATAGTAGATGAGAGTAAATTGTAGTTACAGTTTAAAATCAATTTAAAGGAACGCTTCACCCAAAAATTAAAATGCTCTACCCACCTCTGTGTTGGTTGAAAGAAAGTGAAATGTCCATAAAAACTTGATAGATTGTGCTTTTTAGAGTTCTGGAAAAGGTAATAAAAGACAACAAGCATCATCCAGGTCTTCCAAAGCCAAACAATTGCATCCTGAGTGAAAAATAACTATATATATGTATACCATTTTTAGTGCAAATCTTCACCATAACATTTGATAGCAAAACAGTCTATGCAAACACTCACCCAAGCCTCATGAGTCCATGTTTTAATTTATTTATTTTTTTCTCTTCTTTTCTTTTTTAAATTATTTTATTACTAATCCAACAGGTGTACAACATTTACAGTGCGTTCAGTGTATATAAGTGCAAAAATGTGTTTACATGTATTTACAGAACAAAACAAGGCAAGATAAAGGAAAACAAGACATTCAGATAAGGACAAATAAGAACGTGGCACAGTACAGCATTTCTCAATAGTTTGTATGTGTGTGTGTGAGAGAGAGTTTCTGTGTTTG
>OMKZ01040251.1:4586-15239 GCA_900302535.1 Neoniphon sammara | reverse complement strand
CATTCATTTATTTTTTCAAAAAAATAATCAATTAGTAGACATCAGCATGTCATACAATAAATTGAACCAAGAAACTCAAATAAATACACAAGACACAGATTCAAAGAGGAAAAACTCCATTTTTTTTAAAAAGCAGAAGAAAATAAGCAGTTTGTCGAATATGCTTATAAAGAGAAAAGCCATTGATCTCTCCTGCCACGTTACAGAGAGCAAGCTAGACTAACCCCTAAAGAAATACCCCCCCATCCAAAAGCGAAAAAACAATAAAAAAGCTTTAACAGGGACAAATTATAGAAAAACAAAAAACAAAAAGAAAACAAACCAGGATAGCAAAGTGAGGCATCACCTGTACTGAGACTAGAAGCCTGAAGCATCATTACAATACATACAGGACTCTGCATGCAGCTACAGCTTAGAGCTTTACTCAGACAAATTTGAGTCCACTCCCAGCCAGATGTGGAAAAAATGTCTGTACCAAATCCAAACTAAGCACAAGGGATACAGGTGTTTGAGAGCCCAAATGGTACAAAAATCCTGAAATTGTTAAAGGAATACTTATTGTGATCCTTTAATGATAATCTTGACAGTTTCTCTGGAGAAACAATCAAATGAGAAAATTGGCCCTGGTTGGGCTTTAATGTCCAGCTCTGCAGCAGTTCTTCCATGCTAGACTTTTTTCTCTTGACCTTTGACCTTTCAGTCATGGTATGAGGCTCCCTGCCCATCTTTCTGCCTTTTAATCTTTTTGAAATTAAAAATAAAGTGACAATACAAACATAACACAAAACAAAACAAAATAGACTCCAAACAATAAACTTTTACCTTAAAAGAATACCCTAGCATTTTGGGCAAAATAAACTTTTTCTGACTTACCCAGACTGAGACAAGATGTTCAATATCATTTTCACTGCTCTTCGTCCACTGGTTCGGTTGCAATGCATACCATTTTGTGTTAGCTTAGCATAAAGGCTTGAAGTCTTTATGCTAAGCTAACACAAAATGCTATGCATGCGTATTTCAAATACACATGATACATTGTGTAAATAAGACAGCTTCGGAGTTGCTGTAAGGTTTATTTTTTCTCTTTGATGGAGCTAGGCTAATGACTCCTGTAGACTTCAAGTCTTTATGCTAAGCTAATACGAAATGTTACCTATAGGAACCGAACCAGTGAACATACAGAGGTGAAACTAGTATCGAACATCTTGTCTCATTCTTGGTAAGATGGAAAAAGTGTATTTTGCCCAAAATTTTGGAGTATTCCTTTAACTGTTCAACAAAAATAAACCAAAAGCACAGTCTGAGGGTAACTTCATCTTAAAGATGTAACTATTAGAGAAGTCCCGCTTTTCGAACGCTTGCTGCACTGCTCCATTCTCATTTGAATTCATAGGTATGCAGAGTTTATTAATAATGTGGGAGTGATGCAAGATAAAAGTTAATAGACTTCTACATTGGCTACCACTATACTTTACCCAAAACTTGAACTCATTTTCTCTGAGAGAAGATCCTCAGAGAAGCTGCGGCACCTCATGTCAGACTCTGGCTGAGCACATATTCATCTTCTTTTATTCACTATAGAACTATAGTGTATTTACATTAATATTTACCAAGTAAATGACATATTCTAGGAATTGTTCACCCTAGCCAGAGAAGTGATCATTAGCAAATGAGTCAGATTCAGAGACTCAACTGCAGCATCATAAGAAAGAAAGAAAAAAATACAAGGTGAACCTTGAATTGAAAAAGTACAGATACAAATCTTACAGAATAATATATTAGTCATGATAATTATAATTATGTGAATCATAAAGAGACTAGAAATAAAGGGTGTCAAAGCAGCCACATGACCAGTGGATCATACTGTATGTAGAAATGCCAGTTGGACATACATAACAGAGCATACAGTATGTTTTCTGCAGACACTTGCATACATATATGAAACACACACACAGATACACACAAACACATACACGCGCAGTCTGCATGAGGGTATACACTTTTCAAAACACATCTGCAGGTACATACATCTTGTGTTACCTTTCAGCACACCGTGTGTTCAAAAAAGTACCAGTGTATGTTGCCAAGAGCACATTTGCATTGAAAAGTTACACAGTATGTGTTGCTCCAACATACACACATATCTATGTTTAAAATGACACATCCCCTTTAAGAGTGTATAGATTTAGACAAGGCATCCCCCCGCCCTCAAGTGCCAAGGAACAGCTCAACAGGTCAAAGAGCTGCAGTGTAAACATTGTTCGCCTGACCAAGGCAATCAAACAGTATCTGAAATCTTTAGAACGTCCGATGCACATTGGATTCACCGAGTGACAGACAGGGTCTAACTCACTGATTACTCATGTTTTAATCATCTATCTTAAATAAGATTTTGGGAGACTGTCTCACTGGTCAACTTTGCTGTTAAGTGATGAGAGCACAGACACAAAAAGCATTCATGTTATTTCTGGAGACTGATGGTTCTGATGCTTCACACTTTAGCATACACTAGCATTAGCCTAGCATTAGTGAGTGTTTAATAGTTCTGCTTCAGAGAGTCTGTTTTTTTTTTTTTAAGATTATTTCTTTTTGGCATTTCTGATTTATTGACAGTGACAGTAGGGACAGACAGGAAAGGCAGGAAAGAGAGAGGGGCCAACATGCAGCAAAAAGCACGGATCAGAATCAAACCCACACTGCTGCGATTACGTGGTACGTGCTCCACAGGGTGAGCTACCGGAGTGCCCTGTGAATTTACTGACATTTGGCATTGGCATTGAGATGAGGTGGCAACATCAGAAGTGTTAAATTAGGGTAAATTTTGAAATTTGATTAAAATTAATTAATTAATTAATTAATTAATTTGATTAAAACACTGGGATAACCCCGGGAGAAGCGCATGAAATTCGTGTTGGCAAAGCATGCATGGTCACATTTAACATGGCCGCCTACTGAACATACTGCACGTTAAAGTCTTAACATGGAGCACTAGAGCTACCGTTGACACATGGATGACTTTTGGTTTCTATGTTCTCATCACTTAACCAAAAACGCAGTGTATTCCTTTCAAGATGTCACTCCCCTATACTCTGATGAGATGAATCAAATGAAGATGAATCAAATCCAAAGGAGCATTTCCAAAATTCCAGCTGTTATTTGACTTATTTATTTTGACTATTATTTGACTATTTGACCTTGCATGAGTGTGTATTGTCATCTTATGAGACAGAGCCAGCAAGAGAAGCAGAAGTGCAGTCTGTTCAGTAGAGTGTGTGAGTGCGCTGTGTCTTTGTGTGCATACAGTTCTTTATTGTGTACGCACAGGTCTGTTGAAGTGTGCTTGTGTATCAGCATTGGTCTTGGCCTTCTGTGTATTTGTGTATACTTCAATAATAGTGTGTGTCTGCCTCTGTGCAGGCTTTGTGTGTCTTTGTGTGCATACACCAATTAATGCAGTGTGCTTGTACATACATGTGATGCGTGTCTGTGTGTCTGTATACAGGCCTTTTTATGTTTCTTTATTATTCCATAGAGGTTTTGCAGTTGTCAGGAATCTCCTAGTTACTAGGGCTGGCAATACCATGGTGGTTGAGGAGATAACTGGCTATGAACAAATTTATGCTAAATATACAACAGCCAGGCTAGAAATACCTGAAAAAGACTGTTGCAGTGTGGGTGTAGGTCAATTCAGAAATGTTATAAGTAAAGGTGAAAAGTCTGATAAGGTAGATTTGTTTCCAGATTTAGCTGTGACGCAGTAAACTGTCTTGTCTTTAGCCCTAGTCTCTAAAACACTGAGTTGTAGCTTGAGAAATTCAGCTGGGTTAACCTGAACAAACAGTTGTTTTTTGGCTTTGTTAGCTAGGTAAGTAGCCAGCAGACTCATTTAGAAAAATAACCAATGTTTAGATGCAACAACTAGCCACTATTAACACAAACTTCCACTAGATACATTAGCTAGTGTGCAAATCCCATGTGTATCAAGACTGTTAGCTGACCAGCTATGATGGCTAACTGGTTAGCTAGCTGGCTAACAAGCTGACATTATCTGAACGCAAAATCAACCACTGATGAAATGAAATGAAAGGGATCAAAGTTCACAGTCCCAAAGAAATGAAAGGCATGATAATTTCCCGGTTAAATACGACAATTTAATAAACCATATCTAGTGAACTCTGTTGAGACAGCGCATGAAACACAATCATTAGAGGACCTCCAATATGGCTGCCAGAGGGCACATTTAATCACCTAAAAGCCCTCTATATGGTTGGTTTAGAAGTTGTGTGTCTGACCGTGTATAACCTTTTCAGTATATGTCTGTGTTTTGTAGTGTGTGTGTGTGTTTAGTGTTATTGGCAGGGCGGAGTCCCGCATGTAGGAAAAATGCTTATTGACTCGCCAGGCATCTGAACCGATACAAATGTGGATCAAGGCTGTAAATGATACTGTTTTCCCATCATGCACGAGCCCAGCCATCACATCAAACGTCCTTTAATCCTCCTCATTTACACCAGTCATTGCTGAAAGACATGCTATAGGCGGAAAAAGACAACCTTTTCTCGATTTTTTTCCCCTTATACAATACCTCTGTTTAGAAACGTAGCATAAAATATTAAACAGGCATTTGAACTCCCTACAAAAAGGTTGTGGTGACAATAGAAATTGCATTCTATCATTTTTCTCCTTTAGAAAGATTTTTTTTTGTTTGTTTTTTTTTAGAAAAACAAAAAGACACTTTAGTTGAGGTTCTTGGGATTGAGGCGGGAGCGATAAGGTGAATGACTGACAGCTGAACTGACCAGTAGCCTTTCAGGAAGGAGTACACAACACAAGGACACAGATGGTCAGTGAAAAGGCCAGTCAGTAGCTGTATGCCAAATCTCATCACTTAATGTAGGTGTTTACTTCCTATTCAGTTACTAAAGAATTAGGATCCGACTGTCCCTGAAGGTAGAAACATAAAAAGATCATACGTACAGTACAGCTAAACCAAATCCAATAAAAGACGTGTATGTAAATAGGCTACATGAAACAATTCACTGTAAATAAAACCCTCTGGACTGAGTTCAGGAGGGAGTGTATCATCCGTAAGGAGGGGAGAGGAGAGATGGAGGCCGGCCGATGTCCAACAGTCAAAATGTTGTTCACTTGGTGAGTGTGTCAATTGTTTATTGTGGGTGTGTGGGTGTGTGTCTGTTTCCCAGGGGACTGAATAAATGTCTGGCTCACAATACATATAACAAAATCCCTCTTCTTATCTCTCTCCTCCAGAGTCCTCCTCTTTCACGTCACTCCTCCGCTACCACTCCTCCCTACCTTGTTTTTATCCATCCATCCACTTGATAGGTCCATCCTTTGATTTATCCGCCCATCCAACGGTTCTTTCTTTTCTTTCACCAAAGCATCTGTCACTCTGTCTCTCCCAAGCACAAACTCGATCTATTTCACAGTTTTTTCTCCCTCTCTCTCTTCTGTGTCATCCATCATTCCTCCATGGCAGTGTAAAAAACAAACAAACAAGAGGGGCGCGGTCAATTTAAGGCTCCTCCTCCCCAGTGGAAACAGCCAATCGCATAGCCACAGACAGGTGATCGGTGAGGCCAGCCAACTGGGTGACAAAGCTGAACTCCTCGATATCCTACAGGGGGGTGGAGAAGGGAGCTGTCAATCATCATGACATTAGAATTTTTACTTTTTTAGGCTCCAAAGCATTTATTTTTGTGTAAAAGATGCTAGGTCCATCACCTTTACAGACTAATGGGAAAATGACTAAAGGTGTAAAATGATTTATTCTCTGACACACTGAATATTTTGATTAACATACATGGATTTAATGTGGATTTCTTTATTTGTTAATGCAGGGGTGGACCAGTTTTGAAGCTGCAATGAAAAACAATGTACAAAGTTGCTAGCATTAGCTTAGCAGTTCAGTATTTAAACAATGAATATAAATGAATAAATGAATGTATGAATATAAGCTGGATATATGTGTGTTTACTATTATTGAAAAATATTTATAATTATTGAATAATTTAAAACTACTATCATTTAATATAATTCTAGTACTAATGCCCATAATATTGATAATATAATGATAACAATATTAAAAGTATAAAATGTACTACACTATGTTGTTGCTCCTAATACTGTTTGTACTACTGCTACAACTGCTACTAATACTTCTACTACTAGTAGTAGTATGAATAGTATCAAGTTAGTAAATTATAATGCATTGAATGTATCATCAATAATAATACTACTAATAATACCAATACTACTACTAATAAAACTACTACTACTACTACTACTAATTATTATTATTAGTATGTTATGTTATTACTATTGTCCGTACATTCTTTACATCAACAATTTATCATAGAAGGGTAAAATATAAGCACCAGTTGAATCATTTGACCTATTTTACAGTTCTCTCTCTATTTTATTAGCATGTCATGTTACTGTCTTTTATACAGGGAATATATATGGAGATATAGATATGGAAATAGAAATAGGCAGGTGACATTATGGAATAATGGAATAATGTATGTAAATAATATGTGAAAATTATGCTGGGTTGTTCAAAGAGATCAAAAACAAACTCCCTTTATCACTTTTACAAGGAAGTGAGTGTGAAATGACATGGATTTACAGTAACTATATTCTGGCACAAGGTGGCAGCTTAACGCCATTGTTTTAGAGAGAGAGAGGGAGCGTTGAGAAAGAGGGGGACAGAGAGAGAGAGAGACACAAAGAAATATAGACAAAACCTATGTAGATGAAGTGATTTCTTTTTCTTTTTTAATCCTTTCAAATCTCCGAGACAAACTGCAATAGCGATATTGGCCTCATTCCCTTAAAGTTTGTGTTGTCTTTTTCAATCCAACGCCCTAACTCCCTTAGCCCTAGCCCTCACCCTCTTGGCTTAAAAATCTTATTTTCCTCAAAAACAAGTGAAAAGCTCTGCCATGGTATAAGATAATCCCACTTTTTTCCAATGCCGTTTCACTTGTGGAAGAAGAGTTCTAGCAGCAAGTGTCGGGATCTTGAAATAAGGCAGAATAATGAAGAGTACTCCACCAGTATTGAGAAAATGACAAGAAAATTCTTGCCACAGTTGCTTTGCATTGAAAGCATATACAATAATCTCACCTACTGGCATATTTTGTTTACTTTGTTCACTAAAAATTAGATCGTAAGACCAAGTAACTTTAAAGTTCTGATGTAAAACCAGTTAAGACCCACTGGTGCCTTGCTCTTACTCTTGCCTAAAAATAGTTTTCTCTGTGTATGCAATTAAATTGAACTGCATAGTCTCATGCAGTGTTACTTGAAATCCCAAAACTGGGCAGTCTCTCTGAGTTACCCAGGATTCATAAATCAAGCCCTGTCCCGCATGGGGTTGACAACTGGCTGCAGCACAGGGCTTGTCTCATTTAAAGCTTTGGATCCAAAATTTGTTTGACCACCTAAACTTTGTGTATACTTTGTCTTTTTTTCTGTGTGCAGTTTTAGTCAGGGTTTTGGACAGGCTCTCCTGGAGACTGTCAAGAAATCCTTTACTAAAACAGTACCAGTTTCCAGTCCTGCTGCAGGCCCTCGTCGCTGTAGAGGATGTAGTCGATGCGGCGCCCATTGCCCTTCAGCGGGATCTTTCTCCCCTTCTGGCTGCTGCCGGGACACTGGCTCTTACTGGGAGGAAACACTAGGTACTCCTTCCTCCCCTCCTCGTTCTCCATCACTCTGACGCAAACAGACAGACAAGACACACGGTGCTCTTTAGGTTGAAGTTTGGACAGACTGAAAAATAAATGTCCTTCTAAGTGTGGAAAGATGTAGACAATCCTCCAGCATGACAGTTTTTCCGGTCCTTCCTCTACAGGGAGTTTAGGGTTAGGATTTCAGTTTAGGGTTAAGATTAGGATTAGGTTTAGCTAATGTAAAAAGCTATGGTCCAAAATTTATAACAGGGTACAGAAATCCAGTGTTTACCTTGTAATGTCCCAGGTTAGCTGTGCTCTATGTCAGCTCATACTTGCTGGTCTCTTTAGTTCTTTTGGAGAGGACTACTATAGAGCAATGCTAGCTAACCCGCTGTGTGGACATACAAATTTCCAAACTGGTGTTTTGGCTGACATAAGGGTGAGGAGATTATTTTTTGGGGGGTGAACTATTCCTTTAAGGTTAAGATTAATGTATGAGTAGGGCTTGGATTTTGGGTTAAAGTTGGTAATTAGGATTAGGCTTAATTTATGATGATGGTATGAGTGGGGAAAGTTAAGGTTACAGGACAGAAAGTAGTCAATAGAAGGGCCCCACAAATATAGAAATTCATACCTGTATGTGTGTGTTTTTGTGTGTATGTGTGTGTTTCATTTCATTTCACTCACTTTTGTAAAGTTTCAGGTGAACTGGCCTCGTCATCGTAAAGGCCGCTGGGATCCAGTAGCGTACCTGTTGAACGACAGCAGAGCATTACTCGACAGCAGAGCATTACTTCTGAACACACAACACATTTTGTACTGCCAAAGCACAAGCAGACAGATGGAAGCAATCGGTGTCTCACATCAATAACAGTGAAGTTCAACCATTCTTCAATAGACCTCTAAAGTGTTGTCGTCATTTTTCTTGGCTCTTTGGAACACTTATGGATCCTTTTGTTTGTCAACTACAGCGAAAATGAACAGGGTTTTTGTATCCTGCAAATCAATATATTGGGTAATATAGTTAACAAAACAAGGTCATTGCATATTTTTGCGTATTAATGCACTGAATAAACATTGTGGGGATGCTGCATCACAGGGCTACGAGAATGCGCTCTGTTAGCAAAGAGTCTTTGTGGCTAGTCTTGCTGCCGCTTTTACTCCACATCTAGTCTCCATTCCGATAAGTTTCACCCCCATTAACACATCTCTGCATCATCTTTGAAAAAAATAAGAAATGTCAGAAATGGACAGAGCCATTATAAGTCATTATGAGCATTAAAGCTCAGAATGTGGACACAGAATAGTCAAGGACAGTAGGTTAACGTTTCTGGGGTCATGAATGTGCCTGCAAATGTGAGTGGTGAAAAGTGCTTATGCTAACTAAAGCCCGCTTTAGACTGTGTGACAACAAGGTCACTCCATGTTACATTGTACGAGACGAGTCTCCTAAAATCTTGACTGCACTACGTGTCAAACTGGAAGATTTCAAGTTCGCAGCTTGTCAGACTGTCCTATGGATGCTCGGTGATGCACAAAAACGCGGATCTGCACCAGACCTCCACTGGAAATTCTCTACTTTCAGACTGCGTTATTATGCCTCCCACTGGAGTGCAAGTCAACATAGGGCTGCATGATGTTTCACTCCCTCTCTGTTCCGTGTACAAAAAAATAAAACCCCTTTTTTAACCCCTTGAATTTTATTTTCCATGAAATTCACTGTAATTCCAAGGTCATGGTCTTAATTCCAAGACCATGTAATATATATGATACATTGTGTAAATAAGAAAGCTTCAGAGTTGCTGTAAGGTTTATTTTTTTAGTTTGATAGAGCTAGGCTAATGACTTCTGTTATGTCCAAAACATTAGAGTATTTCTTTGATACTTTGTCGTGATACATTTGACTTCGCACTTTGCAGCAGACCAGACATTGCAATTTCAGCTACAAAAAAATCCCACAAATCAGGGTCTATCATCAAACCCCAAGTTCATCTCTGTCTCTCTACCATCTTCCGCATGAGATGGATGCAGCAAAACAGCCAGGCAGACAGAGAGAAAGCACCAGTCTGCCTGCGGAGCTGTGCAGTGTGTTCCTGCCTAACACCTCAGATGCATAAGCATCTTTGTCTCAGCAATCTAAAAATTGCTTCAAGACTTTGTGAAAATGTGCCGGCTGTGCACCGGAGGCCTGATGTTTCATAAGAGCTCTGACAATCATGCATTGACCAGAGTAGTTTCAGAGAGCTGCTGTCTTCACGCAGCGCTTTTTAAACACTGCCTGCACATCCTCATTGTCAACGGGATCTATTAGTGCTCATCACACAGTGGGTTATATTTTATCGGTATAGGAGAGTGAATCTCAAACTGTGGTCTGGGGCTGTGCAAGGGGCCTTGATGGGGCTCCAGGATGTCCACAGATATAGACCTGCAAAGGGTGATTCTGGGTCCATCCTGTTTCCAGTTCAGTGCGAAAATGAATGGGGTCAAAAATATTTGCCTATGTCCAGCACTTTAGACCAGCGGTCCCCAACCCCCGGGCCGCGGACCGGTACCGGTCCGTGGGTCATTTGGTACCGGGCCGCACAGAAAGAATAAATAACTTACATTACTTCCGTTTTATTTATTTCGGAATCTGAAAGATATTTTATTTTGAAAAATTACCCGATTTTCTGTTACATCCGTCTATGTCACTCTTGACGCAGGTCAAGGCGCTCTTCTCGGTCATGTGATAGGTTACCGCTAAAATGAAACCTTAAACGCCGGTCCCTGAAAATATTGTCTGACATTAAACCGGTCCGTGGGGCAAAAAAGGTTGGGGACCGCTGCTTTAGAACATAACTGCTGTGAAACAATCACAAAATAACCTTTTATTTATCTGATTCAACTGCTTTGTTCTCGCCACCATTGCTCGCTCTCTGCATTGAATTCACTCTGTAGCTCGCTTGACCACCAC
>OMKZ01040238.1:2403-17576 GCA_900302535.1 Neoniphon sammara | reverse complement strand
GTAGAAAAAGAGATTTGTGGGTAGGTATGAGAAATATTTAAAAGGAAAGTGGGAGATTTACGGGAGGTTGGTGGATGAAGGTTTGATCTTAGATTCCACGTTCACTCTCATTATAATCATAATCACATGCACTGGCTATTAAACAAAAGCACACTTTTGCTGACTAATACCACTGGTTTTTATCAGTATTGATTCTGCTACTGCTGTGGGGGAATTAGGATGAATGTGAAAAGCACTGGGAAGGAGAAAAATCAGGGCTGTGTGAAAAATGAGGGAGAGAGATGGAGACACACCTGTTAACGGGACTTTTTCTGTTCATCTCTTTCGGGGCGGCGATGGCGGAGGATGTGCTGAAGCTGCGCCGGATCGTCCCTGCATGACAATCACATGAGCCTTAGCAATGCCAAGTGCTCCCACATTAATACCCACACGGCCATGAGTGCACCAGCACTCACTGCACGACACCACTCATACAAACTTATTTCCAGTACATTTTCTGCGTCAAATCAGAATACTCACCACTGAAAGGGCGATTGAGGCGCGATGAGGAGAGCTCTGAGAGGCAATCAACAGATCCATGGATCCTGGAAATAACAAGATGAAATTAACCTAATAATCAGGGCCGTGAATCAATTTAAAACTAATTTTCCAGGGGTTTCTTTCTTTTTTGTTTTTCTTTTTTTTTTTTTTTGACTGATTGTTGTGTGAAGTGTTATTGTATTGTGTTTGTAGTCTGGCAAGATTTGGGAGTTGATGATAAGACTAGTTTTTCAGTGGTTTGAAAAAAAAAAAGACTGAACAGACTCTGGAAGAAGACATACTATATTGAATACTTATGTCATTCATATAACACCTGTTATCTCAAGGTAAATGTCTGACTAAAAACTTTTTTAATCAACTAATATGATAATAAATTGTCTATTCCACCTTTTTTTGTCAGTTGATTGAGTCTCAAGGGTCTTCACTTCCATTGTCGCAGACAATATTAGTGCACCTTTAATCACAATAGATATCAATGAAAATGAAACTTGACCCCAAGGCCATAAACAGACATGTTTTTATGTTTTTTATAAAATATAGAATAACAATATTCTATAATAACCTAATCAAGCAGTAGGTATTTTTGGCCTATTTCCTTCTACTTGTGTAATGGTCGTGTTTGAGGTTTCACATCGTACAACCATAAATGAGAAGAAGAGTGTTGGACCATTAACGCCTACCAGCATCAAAAATTCACTCAGCACAATAAAAAGAAAATATGACCAAAAGTGAAAGGTTATAGTGTTGCCATTGTGCTTATTCTTTAATTTGAGTGATCACAATTTTTTTTTTATTTGATAAAATTCCATCAAACAATAATTACAATCAAAACACAATATGCTGTTTGAAAGTTAAGGGTGTCTTCTACAACACTTTGTCGTTCAATGTCACATCTGATAAATATTTTTAGTGTGATATGCTTTGTTTTGACCACAGTGCTACTTGCAGCTAACACTATTAGTTGCAGACAGTGCTGCCTGACACCACTATCATCCAATAGAGCTCATCCTAACATTTCGTTCAACATGTCTGTGGTGGCAGACTCCAATGCAAGCAAGAACTGAAAGAGAAACAGCCACAGGAAGGTAAAAATAAAAGGTCAAATACATTGATTTTCTAATGCTTCAAACATTTAAAATTAATTCATGAATTAACATATACATTTTTACAGCCCTACTGATATATTTCTATGCACATAATCTTTATATACCCTCACTGAGATCTTACAACATAATACAGCCTATGGCATAAAACTTGAAATCCGCTGACATTTACCCAGGGTTTGCTTTGATCCACTGCTCACTCCTGTTCATAACTACCCACAGAGAATGAATTTGGAGTAAATTAAATTTGAAAAGCCACTCTGCAAATTCATGTAACATGGACGGATTTCTGTAACATTTCAGAGTTTACACGCAGTTGAAGGAAATTTGATTGTGCTTGCATTTGACAACGGGTTCGGTTCCTGACAATGAGTGCTCCAGCAAGAAGGGAAAAAAAGGAAAAACTCCATTTCTGCTGCTTGCACAAACTACCTGTCCTGCTAAGTAATGTTTTCTTAAGCCGCTATGTGACTGTGATAATGGTCAGACTCTGAAAGCCATTACAAGCAAGACAGCCAATGTTGAGAAATGAGCAAAAAGGAAAGGAAAAAAAACAACAAAAAAGAAAAGTCTTATCTTGTTTGCTAAGGGATGTGAGTGGGCAGAGAAACAAAAAAATAGCGTGTGGGGGGAAAAAAAGCATAAGGAAGGCTGTTTGTTTTCCTAATGGGTCCTGATAGCTGCTGACAGGAGAAGAAAAGGGAAGGAGAAACGAGTTGCTGGACGGAGAAAATGTGAGATTCTCCATTAAAGGAAGGCCACACGCTTGCCTGAGCACACCGTCTGCCCCTGGGTTAATTAGATAAAAAACAAATAAATAAAAATGGAGGAGAAGAAGGGGCATGTATGAGGGATGGCGAGCGAACACAGGCGCGGTCTTTTCAAAGAGCAGGTTTTATCTCGCCGGGGACCGTAAAGAGTGGGCCGGGCAAGGAACAACAGGGAAGACAGTGAGACCGATGAGGAGGAGTGAAGAGGAGAGATTTGAATGGGGAGTCTGCATCAAGATGGATTGGCAAAAGAAAGTAAACAGATATGTTGAGTGGGTGTAAAGGTTGAATGCATTAATTCAAACCCACACACCCCTCAAATCTGGAGAACTTCTCTTTCAAAGACTTGAATACATTAGATTAAAACAAAACAAAACATTGTAATGGCGTTCACTCAGTTTTGACACACATTAAGCACTTGCGTCTGTGTGCTATTAACACATCACCCAATAAAACAAGGTCAGTAGCTTTTATCCACTTGCAGAAAATGTAGACTAACAACAAAACAGCAAGGTCTTGCGGCGAATGGTGCGTTCTCTTGTTGCTTAGTGGCTTGTGAATATGTATGTCAGACAATGCTTTTCCATATCCCAGGATTAAGAGTTCCCCAAAAATAGCCGTGTTGGCACGTTATGCAGCTGTTGAGTCAACACTTTGTGTAGTGTGCAAGCCCAATCTAATCTGGAGAAATAATAAGGCCTTTGGTGGAATTTGCCTTTGTTCCTGTACTATTTTAATAGGTTGAAACGAGTGCCATGTGGAAGTGGTTCCAACTTAGGAACCAGATAAAATAAGAGAGGGCACAGAGAAGTAAAGACAGTCAAAGGGTGCCGTGTAAACGGAGGTTCAGCTGCAGGCAAGGACATTCAAACAATACCAGTGAGTGTGTGTGACAATGAGTTATACTGGTAAGTACATAATTTGCAAACTACAGAGAATCCCTTTATCTCAAGTCTTGGACTGAGATGCACCAAAATGCTTATTAACCAAGATGTAGCAACAAGGAAGCAGCAGTATTCTAGTGCATCAAACAAATCATACAAAACATGGCGTGTTCAAGGATGGGCTTTTGTTTCTCATCTATGGACTGATCTGCCTCCAGACTAACACAAATATTTTGGTCCAGAGATTCTGTGGTGCACATGATAGCATCAAAGAACACTGACTCGCCCCATTACTCCCCTCCCACACCCCATCAGACAAATTTAGGACAGGAGTGATATATATGTCCTTGTGTCTTAGTTCTGGTTTCCTCGTGGTCTTTCAGAAATCTCATATTTTAACAAGAATAAATAAATAAATAATACAATAATAATTTATGCACCCAAACAAGAGCTGCACTTTTCCCCTTGAACATGATATTTCATTTAAGAAATTAAGTGTCACCAACAACTAATAATACCTCACTACTACAACTTTTAAAGGTGTGATGGTACCCCATTTCCAATCCCTCTCCACCTACCTCATTAGTCTGAAGGCTGCAAGCCAACTGGCCTAATAAATCTGATTAAGGAAACCAAGCTAAAGTAAGACACTACAAAATATCCATTCAGGTTCATCTTGGTATGCTAAAAAAAATATAAAAAAAGAGTATTGTTGATTTCGCACCTAATACCAGCAGCCTAGGCACTTCTATGTGGAGGTAATGCCTAGTATTATTGTTTTATCTAAAAAACAGCCAGATATCAATAAAAAAATGAAACAAGTTTGTTTCCAATCACTTCAAGTTACTGCTAACATATAGCTAGGCCTACAACAGCATTGTTACATTCTCAAAGCATCACCCATGTGCAAAAACAAACAAAAACAACCAATATTGCGTTTACCCCTTACCTTATTTCATTCAAGGGTTAATAAAAGCAATTAACTGACTGAATTAACTGAATAAATGTCATTGTTGCTTGTTCTCAAAAAGTGGCCATTTTCAGTTAACTTTTCAACGCTTAAGGAAACGCAAAACAATGTTCTTCAGCTGACAGATTAGGCTGACATTAAATAACTGATTTAAACTGTATCATAAAGAAACCGGTTGACAACTGAATCTGTTCCAGTGCAGCAGCAGTGACACGAGGAGGGACCTGACATAAGACAATAAACACTACAGACAGACGGCTTAACACAGCACAATATTCCTTACAACATTCTGGCCAGCTGAAACATTACGACGGATCTTACATCAGATCTGCTGCCAAAGAGGAGGCTGTTGAGATCTACTGCCATCTTAGCTGCCTATTGTAATATTAACATTCTGCCCATTATTTTGACCATGCTTGCATATGTTTTTTATAGTTGGCATCTGCAGAAAAACAAAACAGCAGCTAAACAAGTGGCAAGAAGTTAGATTTTCTTTTAAACATGAGCCAAAGGCAATACAGTTTCAGTCACATGCATTTCAAACACGTGCAGCTCAAGAAGAATGCCTGAATATCCAAGCAATATCAACAGATGTAAAGGTTGCCATTCTGGTCGGCTTTAAAAAAGAATTTTATGTAGCCTATATATGTATCAAGATCTGTATTAATGTGTAGATACACACTCACGTGGCAAACTCCTCCACATTTTTACATATGGTATGCGCTCTTGAGAAAATACTGCCTAGTATACATCTCTTTTCCGTTATTTTTAACCTTAACAAATGATGTATACATATTCATTCAAATAATCCATATTTATTATTGAGGTCTATGGTGTCTAGCTCATTGCTAGGTGCCACATTAAATCTCAAAGACATGTTGGGAAAGGGCCCCAGGCTTCACGTCTGACAACTCTGACTCTCATTAATCACCAATATAGAGGGGGCCTGTTTTCCATACAAAGGGTAAAATCAAACATGTCAGCGCCCCCACAAATGACACTGCCAAAGAAGCTCATTAGCGCCATCAGATGTATTGATGAGGGGAATGAAACCCCACCTCCAGCCATCTTCTCCAGATGTGGTGCAGGTTTCCCAGGACGCACTGCTGAATTTTTCAGAAATCTGCTTTGATCCTGGAAATATTCATTAAGGACACCTGTTTGACAAATCTGTTTTTGGTTCTTTGGGAGTCCCTTGGCAAGAAAAGAAAAAACACCACAATCATGAGATGAATAATTTATCTTAAAGGGCCTGCACTCACCTCTGCACACGCGACGGAGGGGCAAAGACGCCATGTTTAGGTGGGCAGCTGAAGTATCTCACCCCTCCCACAGAGCCGTCATTCTTACCGCTGGGTTTGTCCAGCTCGATGCCCAACCACAGCCCTGGATACACAGACAGACCTGAAGTCAAACAAACAGCCAAAGAGACCGCCAAAAAAAGCTAACAGCTAAAAGCTAACAGGACCCATATGGAGCCAAAAAATTGATTTGAGTATTTGGCACTGAAAGATAAAAAGTTGACACTGAAAATAGAAAAAAAACATGGTGTTGAAAAGAGATATTGGTGCTGAAAACACAATTCAATCTGAAAAATAAAACACTGGCATTGAATAACTGTCACTGAAAAAGTTTGATGTGTATTGGCACTGACTGAAAAATAAAATTTTAACACTGAAAAAGTTGTACTGAAAGTTAAGACTGGCATCAAAACAAAAAAAAACTAAGTGAGTGTAACACTCTCTTTTTCCAGTCTTTTTTCCCCCCCAAATGACATTTTTCCTCTGTCACTCTTGGCATCGAAGAGATGTGTATTTCAGGGGAGGGGTGAATGGGCTGATTTGCATATAATCTGCATATTTTGGGAAGCATGCTTGCTGATTTTCAGTCATCCCTTTTGCAATTGTGCAAAATTTGAAAACACAACAAAGTGGATGGAAAGAGCAGAGGAGAAGGAGTGGGGGAGCGTGTCTGGGGTTGGGCCAGGAAACACGGGGCAGGGTTTCACATCTACCTTTATCCTCGGGGAGTTTTTGTTTGTTTGTTTGTTTGTTTGTTTTTTTAAATCAAATGGCTTATGTACAATTGTCATTGTACATGGCTGGCTGCATCTCCAACTGCTGCTGATTTTAACCACTGGAAAGCAAGCTGAGCCACGTTTAGTGCAGTAAGTACAGCACTGTATCACTGATGCTCAAATACTGACAAACAGAAGTGATGTATTTCAGAACTAAAGACTACTAGACATCACTTTACAACTCAAAAAAAAAAAAAGTTTTAGCATGAAGTGTGTTCAAGAATGCGATGTTTTGGCACAGCTTCTGGCCTTAAAACACAGTGCAGCACAGTCAAGATCTCTCAGTGTAGCACTCCTGTTATAAAATATGACATTGTTTAGTACCTTCACTTTAACTTATCCATTATATTGACCTTTAGAATGACGTAAGGATGGCAATTGAGGAATCTTCCCTCTCCTTCTAGGCATTTGAAGATATCTTACATTGGTAAGGATGAGGATTCATACACAGTGCAAAAAAGAAAAGAAGACATTTACAGAAGTGTGTTCACCTTGTACAAAAATGGCAAGAGGGGATTATTGCTGTCGGGACAGAACAGCAGTCCTCAATTCACAGAGGCTGAGGTAACGGGGCTTAGCTAGGCACTGATTTAAGAGTTATCAAAGGGGACTTAAGGCTGAAATCCTTTAAAACACGATTTTCAGCGATGTGAGATACATTTATAGTGATTCATACAAGCACCTGGTCAGAGCGTCAGACTAAACATTAATGAACACTGAGCTGCTCTGTTTGCCTTTCAGCAGCCACTTGAAATATAGCCACTTCCTCTTATCTCATGTTTTATCCCCCCAAACTCCAGGGCTGCCACTGTAATGACTGGTGACTCGGAGGACGCAATGTAGCCCACGCAAGTCCGAGGGGAAAGGCTTAATGAATCTGATCATTTCCTCCACGTGTGATTCATTGTACAGTGACAATATGGCACAGAAGTTTAACACGATTATGCAAACAGTGCTACAATTTCTCCATGTGGAACGAACAGAAAATGAGTTGGAGAGTTTTCTTTTTGAGCGGGGCCGCAGTAACCTGAGGCAGATGCCTGAGTTTCACACTACCTGCTTATCATTAATCCCCTGATCATTCATTCATTTATTCATACATGAATGCCACTCCTGTGACCTTAGACAGACCTCGCTCAGCATTTGAGAAAATGAAAAAGAAACCTCTCACTGAACTAAAAACCAAAGAATAGAGGCCCCCTGATCTGTTATTTCATCAAGACAAAAATCTAGACCAAAAATAAGCCCATATCCATGGAAAATAAGAGCATAATGTCCACAAAGTCAGTCTTCTAATCAGTGTTAAAGAAACAGCTCTAAAACCGCTGATCATAAAGAGTCTTGACTTTCTTCTTTCGTGACTTAAAAGAGACTTCTTCATGTTCACAATTCATGTCTGAATTTTTCCAGATCAAAGGAATAATGAACATGAGAAATCTCTAGTAGGCCGGGTTTTGCATTTAAGTGTGCTAAAATAATAAATCAGAAATTTACTTTTAAGTCTCTGCTAATGACAAGGTTACCTTAGCCACGCTCTCATCATAATTCACTTTAAATGGACAGCAACTTAATGGTGAACAGTTTGCTGATGACTGCGCCCTTTCAAAATACCAGGATGCCTTTAGGATGCCAACACTAATTATCATTCATTATTTCTGACCTGAAAACAGCTAAGCATGAAGTTATAATTTATTAAGGTGATACTGAATATTTAAAATAGCCTCTAAAGCCTTGTTGGGCTTTACTCTAAACTCAAAGTACCATAAGCTGCACTTTGATATGGTTGAGCCTTATCCAAGAATGTTTGATCCTCTTGGAGCCCCAAAGTGTTCTGTATTTAATCCTAGCAGCCTAACATTAAACATATTTTACTTTAGTGGGCTAGTAAACCACTCATGCAATTTTTATTGAAGTGTGGTTTTAAGTCCCCTGTGTACAGGGCTGCACAATTACTATTAAATTCAGGTTTAAAACTATTCAGTGGGTGGTACTGTATTAAAATGGTATTAGCGTTATTCTTTAACTACCAACAAGATAAAGATTATTTAAAGTGTTTAACTGAAGGGGGGATTCAGAGTTTTTAATCTAACCCTCAATCTTCTGAACAACCTGACTGGCCAAACAAGCAGAATATGTAAAATATTTTGTGATTTGAAAAGTATTTATTGTGCATAGTTTTTGGAATTTCTTTGCAATGTGAAGAGTGTTTCATTATGCATGGGCACATACCATATGTTTGACATTTGCAATAAATCATCTGTTCCTGATATGTCAAAAAATGAGCTTCTGTTTGGTCCAACTGATTCAGGCATTTGATGGAAATGCCAGCAATACAGATGAAATGCAATGCTGCAAAGCATCGATCAAATAATAAAAAAGTGAGTCAAGAGTGAGCATCTCATATATTTGAGGTATCACAGTGTCATAATAGTATTTTTTGTATTGTATTGTAACTGCAGCTCCAGTTTCAGATATTCCCGGAGAGGACGTCAATTTTAACATCTAACCTGGAGCGAAGCTTGTTTTGCCGTAGAACTGGACCACACCGGTTCTCTGACCAACCACCAGCACCCTCTCCCCGAGCCGCACCTCGGGGCCCTCACACACAGAGCTCCCAGCTGAAGGGGTTCGGCTTCGGGGACCTGGAGGAGACAATGAATTAAAGTGTTTCAGATTTATTCTATTGTGATAATTACTGCCCTGAATTTGATATGATTTCTTCTGTATAATCCTGGTAAAAATAAAATCCTGAACTGATGAGGAGCTTCATTCAGTTTGTGGTGAGATAGTGCAGACCTGCACTAGTAAGCAGGGGGGTGCCAGGAGACGAGCGGAGTGCCGGTGAGGGTGTGGTCCTGGCACTTGGGGAAACACGTTCCCGTCGCTGCCTGGCAGGAGGACGCTGCCTTGGCAGTGGACGAGGTCGAGCAGCTGGCCCATGCCGGGAATCCAGTGAGGAAGACGAAGAGGAGAGGGAGTGACAGAGAGCACCTGTGGTGAAGACGAAAGGGAGGAGGGAGTGAGCTGACAGGGAGAGAGCAGAACATTTCGGTGAGCGGTCTCTACCAAAAAGTGTGAAAAACTACAGAAAACAAGGGAGCTACAGCCCAATGCTTAGATGAGTTAGATGAGGTTATGAGAGGATGTGCCAGCTCTATACTAGACAACAGCAAAAAGGGGAATAAACAAACGCAACCAGGCTCTGCTCAGAGTCTCGATGTGCACTTATCCACCTCTGCTACCACACTGCACAAACTATGTGCCTCCCGTCTTAATACCAAACCCGCCATTATTCCATTCAGGCCTAAATCAGGAAGTCATGCCTTTCCCTGGACAAGACAAATCTTATTCATTTTTCCATTTTATTCTTCAGAATGTTTAAGTGTATACGGCACCTTTTTCACATCCTTGTTCTATCTCAGACCCCTACCTAAGAAACCGTGTCACATTAATCTAAGGCAGCAAAATGCAAGTGAGCGCTATCTCTTAGCTTGTCCTATTACAAAGGTCCAACAAGGGGCCAACACTCTAATTTCCCCCAACTTCAGGGAATGAGATGGAGGACGGGGCTGCCCAATTTCATTCTTAAGAAGCCATTTGGAAGCAGGACCTCATTAAGCTTTTAACTTTTGCAGACCTTCACAGGCCATAAGTTCATTAAGTGTCCAAGTCTCAAAGGCTAATTGATTAAATCCGTGCCAAAAGGCTTTAAGACAAAGGGAAGATTCATCTCTAAACAAATTGGAACCCAGACAATGAGGGGTAAAAAAATTTAAATCTCAGCCAATGCCAAAATCAGGTCTCAGCAGTGGACAATCACTAATTGGGCCCCTAAGAGTATAAGTGACATGCAGAAACGACAGCTGAAGCTGCTGATTCTGTCAATTCTATTTGATCCCATCAATCCCTCATTACATTAAGCGATCACTGCACTGGCATGGCTTCAGTTTCATGAAGAAAAGAACTTCTTTTTTACTGCAAGCATGCTGTGCTTGCTGTATTGCAACTTTCCTGCTGAAATAAAAACATTGGAATTCAGATTTAGTTCATTTTTCAATTGCCTGACATTTTAGAGACCTGCGTTTCCATGCCCAATTAGATCTACTTTATCAGCAGCTTAAAGCAGCCTACAGTGGTAAATGCAGTTGTTGTTGTTTTGGTGTAAAGAGGCATTGCTGTTTCTGCTGATTTGTGCATGAATGGATACCAATGGTGGGCTTAGGTATTAAGGTACACCAATTATCAGAGACAGGACATGCTGTGGCGTATTTAGAACCAAGATGGCAGCAATAAATTGCAACAGTTTCAACCAAAGTGCAATTATCCCAAATAGTTCCGACTCACTCCCACTTTTACCCCTTCTCTGATATCCGGTGCATCAAAGCCCATTCAGCTTTAACTGCAGTACCTGTTTTTGTACCTGAGGCGTCGCCTTCTGTGCCCCGATGGGGACCAGGTGGGCTTTTTTGTTTATCAGGTATTTTTTTGACAGATGGAGACAAACCTTTCCACCCACACACACAGAAAAAAGAGACACATTGACTACTTTTTTATGCACAGATCAATAGTCATCTTAATCAGATAACTTCATCACATATACAGTATAAGTAACAAATTCACTGAAATACTGCCAAAACAGGAGCAGTGATTTGCATGTAAAAGTAGCCATCTAAAACAAGAAAACAAATTGACAAAAAGGGACATTTACAAAAAAAAAAAATCTGTGGGAAAATACCATTTATATAGATTATAAAGTTTAGAGAAATGAACACAGACTGATAAGAGGATTCACAATGAGGCAATGGAAGAAAAATTTAATAAAAGGGATAGGGACAGAAAAACAACTGCAACAAAAAAAGATGAAACAGAAGAGAGACAGTGAAGAAATGCATACCAAGGGCAGCATGACTTTGCAGTGTAGCAATGAAACAAGTGTTAGTGAAAGGCAATTTTTCTTGATTGAGCTGATCCTTTCTATGCTACTCCAACTCAGAATAAAAACACTCAAATGTGCTGAGACAAGCGGTTGCTCCCACCCAATGACACTGAATAGAAAGGCAAAGGCACTGACGCAAACAGCACACGAGAAGAAATAAAATTTCTTAAAAGAGCCAACAGATAATTAAGCTCCTCAGCTAGCTACACAGCAGCAGGGCTTCACCTTCAGACTGGGCAAGCTTATCAAATCTTTTGTTGACTCATATCATAAATCTACTGTTCAGATGACAAAAGATCTTTTGAGGCTGATCTTTAACAGACAATATAATCAATCTCCATGTAACCAAACAGATTTAAAGACAAGATAAATGTTTGTGTAGCGAGCATCACAGGAGAATCTAATATACCTGTCAGATGCTTATAATCCAACAGTAACATGTTTAATCACCTCTAATGGAGATTAGATTTATACATAATAAATCTGCCAGATATACTGCAACAAATTACTTTCAATTCATTAATATGCCACTTAAGTTTGTGCTTTACATTGTGCATGGGAAAAGGCTGACAGATATTTTTTCTTTTTTTTCTTTTTTTTTTTTTTTTAAACCTCAAATCAGTCTGGTCGTTATTGATTGCCATTTCAGCTCACATTTAGGAAATCTTCTCCTCAGAGGCAGACTTGTCTCTTGCCTTTGAACTCCAAGGAGAAGACTACATTCAAACTCAGAATACCAAACATTTCTTGTTGCTTGACCTTTAGCTTGCAGGGACCTCCTGGCTCTATCTGTCCCTCCCATACACTGATGTTCACTTGAAGTGACAGACTGCAGTAAAGACTGAGGCTTTGCAGATCAAGCAGTGACGCTTTGTGAGCACTGTCTATGTTCTCACTGCCCTTTGAGGCCTGGGCTCCAGTTGACACACTCTAATAGGGGCCAGCCTGGCACTCTGCTGTGTCTGTCGCTCCTGGTTAGCAAGATGAGACGGATCCGCCATGACCCGTCCGATCCATAGATGCACACGAATGAGCCGTCTGCCATGCCGGTCCGACGGGACGCCAAAACATAGGTGGCCGGCAGGGTTTGGGCTGTAAATGCCTGACAAAGACCCTGCAAAGTGCTCGGTCATAAATTAGACTGGTTCCTGGGTTGCATGGAGGTGCTGACACACACGCCCTCACATGCATTGAACGCCATGCATACACACTCACACATCTTGTGATAAATGGCTGCCTAGCTGTTCAGCCTGTCTATGTCCTAGTTATTAAACCCTGCTTAATTGGACTATCAATCACAGAATTCCATAGGCCACTCAGGTCCGCTATTCCTCTCACGTCCAGACAATTGGCCTTCGAAAGCAGTGAATATTACACCACCACAATAAAGTTGTAAACCCTATAGGGCGCAACATCCACAAAAACCTACCAGTTTTTTTCTTACCAGGGTCCCTAAAATGTACTGAGATGAATGGAATCTATTACGAGTCAACATCGAGTTGGGGATCTGGGCATCCAAGGACTGTGAAAGCAAGGCCTTGTCAGTGGCAAAATTTATGCATTATCCTTTGGCGCCGGTTCAGAATCCACTTTTCAAAGCATTCTAAAAAGATTAATATGAGAGCCCGGATGCCATAAATCCTGCCATGCAGTGACATGACTCACACAGGTTATGAAACTTGAGAAAGCCTCTTTTTGGCACAAATGAGGCCATCAGCTAGAGTCGTGACTCAGGGCTCCATACTGGGCTTTTGTCAGGGCTGTCAGAATGGGAATATTCGGTAAATAGAATTACTGTGTCGCCACCACAACAACTATAAAAACAGCAAGACTGAAAGCTGTGACAATTTTCAGAGAACGCAAATTTTATGCTTCCACCCAAACAAATGTTAACAATCAATCCAAACTAGAGTCTTAGTAATGTGTTTGAGGATAATATCACTGCAGTTATTTTAGAAAAATTAACATCAAGCCATTTTGAACCATATATTTTGCTGCACGTTTGATGACTTTGGTTAGAGGGAAAGGTGCACCTCATTATCTGCTACCTTCTGTCAGGCAATGTGTTAATCCAGTTAGTGGAGAATGGGGTCCTGCTGACACTTTTTCTGTCAATTCCAGCAAATCACCATCAAGATGGAGGAACACAGGCCGCAATTCCCATTACTGTTGGAAAATCCCAACCCCCTTCCGTGTGAGAAGTTATTTCTTTGGCCATTGCAATGGGTTTGGACATTTTATCAGACTAATGTTGTTACTCCTGAACGTTTGCACAGGTACGAGTGAGGGTTCTTTCGATTACTACTGTGATATGTGGTCTTTAATAACACATTAATGTGCAGTGGACTCCTCAAGGGGACTGTATAATGAGATTAACTGTGGCATGAGGAAAATGTCTTCCCCCGGTGACACCTTTTCCGCCTACACTCGCCAAGTTCACTCACTTCCTTGCCCTCAGGGCCCTGCGGGCTATTCAGCTTCACTGGCTTTTACAGTTTTGACCATGACTGAATTCTTAAAATGCAATATGTTTGATTTTATTTTGTGATAAAGCTCTCCAGGTATACCCCTCCTCCCAAAAACTCAAAGAACTGACCCTTTCCCAGTTCTGAGCTATAACTTTTATTGAGCCCGATAGGACCTGAGCACAGCTTTGATCACAAGAACAGAACCAAACTGAGCAGCGCTGAGCCCCCCACTGGCTAATCATGGGCCTTTTTCAGATCAGGCAGAGACGTTTAGAACAGTGACGGCCTACTGTGTGCCTCTTGTTCTTTACCTGTATTAATCTTGGAGGTGATGCGAGACAGGTCTATGCGACGAGGCGGACGTACAGGTGTGGAGGACTTTATGGTGCTGGTTTTACGTCTTTCCGAGGGTTTGCTTATCTTAGAGAGGGGAGCAAAGATTCCTGTGGAAAAAGACGCACAAGAGACAGATTTGAGACAAAAAGAGAGTGGATGTGTTACTTGAGATGAACATGGAGAACTAAGTGGAGAAAAAAATCACAGAGGAAAAGAATGCACCACATTTGAAAATGTCAAATGCACTTGCAGTTGACAAAAGAAAAATTAACCTTGCAGGGGTTAGGCAAGATATCTAAAAACCTGATTTGTCCGATGAAGTCCTATAAAGTCAGTAATAGTGGAACAAATAGACTGAGCATGTGGGTGGTGCAGACTGTTTGAACTGCTAAGTGCTTCTGGGCTGTGGCATGACCTACCATGTTTGATTCGACAAGTAAAATATTGAACTCCTGCGACGGAGCCGTCGTTCTTTCCTTCTGGTTGGTCCAGCTCCACCCCGGCCCAGAGGCCTCCAGAAAACTCAGTGCTGCCACAGAATCGCAGGGTGCCTACCTGGGTACACACAAATATGCACCACGGCATGTCAAACTAGGATAATGAACAAAGTTAAATATGTAATAGCGATTTCAAAACGCGGCATGAAACTAATCAGCACAAAATCAGCGGACAGACAATGAACTGGTCAACGGGTCGCGCAGATCTCATGGCAATAATGCACTTTCAATAAGCATGTTTATCTCCTTATGGAAATAAGTGCGAAGTCATTACAGTTTGATTCAAAATCTGACGCATTATGGTAAGGGCAGCCCCTCTATCAGAAACTCAACCATGTTTTGATGTGTCTATATTTATAAAAGCAGCAGAACAGAGAAATAATTAAAAGGAAAATAGAGATCAAAGCATGAAACTGCACCACAGAGCACAGGGGAGATAATAGGGTTTTGATTAGCCAATCTGTAGAACTCGGCGCTCTGCGATTTTGCTCCCAGTGTGGCGCGAGAATTCATTAATGGCTCATTCTTTCAGATGCAATGTCCGACTGGGCTGGAATGAGTGAGTATTTTGTTTTGTGTGTCTACATGTCCA
>OMKZ01040233.1:2060-12114 GCA_900302535.1 Neoniphon sammara | reverse complement strand
TGAACACACAGAAAAGGAAGCAGGAGAATTTTATATATTATTTTACCTTTATTTTACCATTTTATCAACTTTCCATTGACATTCATACTGTTTATGTTTCAGTTAAAGGAATACGCCAACGCTTTGGGCAAAATACCCCTTTTCTGACTTACCCAGACTGAGACAAGATGTTTGATATCATTTTCACCTCTGTATGTCCGCTGGTTCAGTTCCTATGGTTAGCATTTCAGGTTAGCTTAGCATAAAGACTTGAAGTCTACAGGAGACATTAGCCTAGCTCCATCAAAGTGAAAAAATACACATTACAGCAACTCTGACGCCGTCTTATTTACACAGTATATCATGTAGTTAAAATACACGTCTTGTCTCAGTCTGGGTAAGTTGGATAAAGGGTGTTTTGCCCAAAATGTATTCTTGGAATACTCCAACAACAAAATAGTCTTAGAATTTTTTTAAAACAAATAATTTTAGGAGAAGTTAGATAGTAGGAACTATACACGATACATTATGTATATAAGACAGCTTCGGAGTTGCTTTAAGGTTTATTTTTTCACTTTGACGGAGCTAGGCTAATGACTCCTGCAGACTTCAAGTCTTTATGCTAAGCTAACATGAAATGCTACCCACAGGAACGGAAACAGTGGACATACAGAGGTGAAAATGGTATCGAACATCTTGTCTCAGTCTAGGTAAGTCGGAAAAAGGGTATTTTGACCAAAACGCTGGAGTATTCCTTCAAGGATAAGGTCTCAAGTTATTTTCCAGGTGATTTAAGCTTTTTATGCAAGTTATCTGAACAGATCACACTCACCCGTGTTATCTTCCTCTGTCCTGCCTCTGGTTAGCTGTGCTGTGTTTTCTTTGGATGCTCCACACTCCTTTGAACATAACCCAAAGACAAATATTAGATCAACAGGAGATACACACAAAAAAACTTGCTTATAACCCAAAATACAGATTTTAAAAAATAAATAAATAAATAAAATAATTCACAAGTTTGGATCAAATCTAGACCAATGCTAAAAACTATTTAAATGGAAATCTCCACTAAGATACATTGATTTATTTTTTTTCCTTAACGGCTGCTTTCAGAACAAATACAGCAGATTAAATATTGTATTAAGTCTGATGAGGTTTCGATCAGGTGTATTTAGTGTGGATGTACCTCTAGGGCATCAGGGTCAATGCTGAACTGTTTCCCAAACAGCATGGCCTGGAAGTCCTCCAGACTACAGTCGATACTGTCCAGATAGTCCATCAACTCCACCCTGAGGAGACACACATTTTCAAGTCCAGGCTGCACTAATAACCAATAGTCATGTCATCAAAACTATTAAATGTAGCTTTTTAACATCAATAAATAATTATTACCACATTCATTTTGAGACTTGTGGATATATTGGTTTTCTAAATAATTACATTTTTCCTCTTGGCTGGTTCTGCCCAATAAGTCTAAAATGTAATATTCCTCCTGTCTAATATGATCAATTAAAAGTCATCTAACATGGGACTTACTTCCCCAGCAGGTTGATGTTCTGTGATATGGCTCCGCTCTCATTGAGTATTGAGTCCATCATCTTCACTGGGTCTTCCACACTCAGACCTGAAGGTTTGTTTAGCTGCAGGGCGCTGCTGGTCGGTACAGTGCTGTCTAAACAGGTGCTCCTCTGGCTCACCCCTGCTTCTGTTGATCCGGTAGAGTCTGTCTGTTTGATGTCATCTGAGCAGGTGGTGCTGACCTCTGTCTCGGCTGGTAGGACTGTGCAAGTGTCCAGCTCCACTTCAACAATCTCTACATCACTTGGAGGGAGGAAATTCAAAAGTGCATGGCATTAAAGGGATAGGAAACTAAAATGGGAGATTTCTACTTAAATGACTTCTATTGTCATCACTGGGTATCTTTTCAGTTGACTTCTCCCGAATCCAAAAAATGGAGTGGGTGGTCTTACCAGAGTCCAGACAATATTGTCTCGAATTAAATCCCACCCAACCCTGCTGGAATGTGTTACTATAGAAACTGCAGCGCCAAAAACTCCATTTTATTAATTATTGAATCTTAGGAACCCTCAAATCTCAAATGTGTTAGGGTTGTAGAGGCTAACTAAGTTAAACATGTACAAAATAATGTAGACAAAAAAATATGCCAACATTTTGGGCAAAATACTCTTTTCCTGAAGTATCCACACTGAGACAAGATGTTTGATACCATTTTGACCTTTGCGTCCACTGCTTCAGTTCTTTTGGGTAGCATTTGTATTAGCTTAGCATAAAGACTTGAAGTCTACAGGAGTCATTAGCCTAGCTCCATCAAAGTGAAAAAATAAACTTTACAGCAACTCTGAAGCTGTCTTATATACACAATGTATCGTGCATTTGATATATGTCTTGGGATTTTTTTTTTTTTTAAACTAGGGTCGTTTTGGGAAAAGTTAGATGGTAGGAACTATAACCGCTGAATACAGGAGAAAGGATACATGTGTTCAGCGGTTATAGTACCAATCATCTAACTTCTCCAAAAATGCCTCTTGTGTTGTAAAAGACGTATATTTCAAATACACACAATACAATGTGCAAATATGACAGCTTCGTAGTTGCTGTAAGGTTTATTTTTTCACTTTAACAGGGGTAGGCTGATGACTCCTGTAGACCGCAAGTCTTTATGCTAAGCTAACATGAAATGCTACCCATCAGAACCGAACCAGTGGACCTACAGAGATGAAAATGGTATCGAACGTCTCGTCTCAGTCTGGGTAAGTTAGAAAAAGGGTATTTTGCCCAAAACGTTGGAGTAATCCTTTAATATTTCCTATCTGCCACTTCTTTTTAATATTTAAAGGCAGATGTCTTATTAGTCTTTGGATCTGGGCATTGGTTGGTTTGTGCTCTTTAAACAATCCAAGAGATTTCCAGCTAAATCCAACCTGGAGACACAATGCAAAATGCACTGTGGAGGCCAGTAGAGGCTGCCAGTCTTCTCATAGGTGTTTTACTATCATTTGGATTGCTGTAGTGGTAGCATGTAAAATACTGTGATTGATTGATTGAAGAGGCAAAGTGATTTTCCAAAGCAGTCACTTTTCAGTCACCAACCTTTCAGCTGCTCACAATTTACTCCATTTATAAAATGTAGGTTGAAAGAAGCAGAACAATGTGAACATCGCGTAAGGTATTAGTAGTCATACCTTTGGTCGAGGACCCTGGATGAACACTCAGTAATCTCAGTCATCACCTCAGTATCATCATCCGTCACATCGCAGATTATGACATCATCCGATATCTCTGAAGTCTTCATGCCATTTAGATTGTTGACAGATGACTAGGAAGAACAAGACAAATCAAAAGCTGGACTTCATAGAGATGTTTCCCTTCTGAACAATTATGCCCTAACAAAGCAGATACCACAGAATATTCAATTTAGAACAAATGAAAATTTAGGCACTGAAAGTAAAATATAGTGCACAAGCATCTTGAAAACCAATAATATGAGTAAGTAGAGTAAATCTGTGCCCTGCCAAGCTGAGGCCACATTAAAGGATGCAGACTCTTACAATACAAGCCTTCTTTGGCGTTCTTTTGGGAAAGACTTCTCTTTCTCATACAAGTCAACCTGCCTGCCTCAGTGTTATAGGAGAGAAACGTAACTCCACACACAAGCATTTATTAGTGCAGACCAACAATATATCCGATTGTTTCTGTGGGCAGCCATTTTCATGGTAGGGAATTAATGTCTCATTACTGTGCTATGTACAGACCTGCTCCACACACACTTTGTCATCATAGATCTGGTGAATGTATTTAGGTTTCTTTCCGTTGCTGTTCATGAGGAGCGGCCTGGCAAGAAAAGAGACAGACCAATAATGACATTGTATACAGTCACTGACAAAAGTTGCTTATCCATATTGTAGGAACAACAAATAATAACTTGACTTGTAGTTGATCAATTGAAATCAGAAATGGCTTATATGAAAGGCAAAGCCCTCTAGATTATACTTATTACACCAAAATAAAGTTTTGTATCATTTGTTGAGTTTTATCATTTAATTAGGACAGAAAGTTCAGATTTTACTTAGACAAAAGTCTTGTCGCATACAAAAATAATGTAGAAATTGTACATAAACTTCATTTTGAATACAGAAACATGCCACAATAACACCAGCACATTAAGTCATGGTGCACTGTAAAAAAAAAAAAAAAAAATTTAATATTGTGTATGACTCCCATTTGCTTGGGGGACTGCATCCATATGGTTCCGCAATGACTCAAATAACTTATTGCTAAAGTTATCTGGTTATTATTAAGTCAAGTTATTATTTGTTGTTCCTACAATATGGATAAATGACAAGACTTTTGTCAGTGTCTGTATATACTCAGTCTGAATTTCATAGTTTATATTATTTGCATATAAATGATAATCAAGAGTGCCAGTGTATTCAAATCATCTAAAGAAACTGCACTGCTCAAGCTTCTTTAAAGCTGTTTCTAATAACTGATTTAGTAGCAGTGCGTTAACATGATTGATCACATGTTCCTATGGATAGCATTTCATGTTAGCTTAGCATAAAGACTTAAAGTCTACAGGCGTCATTAGCCTAGCTCTGTCAAAGTGAAAAAATAAACCTTATAGCAACTCCAAAACTGTCTTATTTTGTATCATGTGTATTTGAAATACACATCTTAGAATTTTTTTTTTATATAAATGAGTCGTTTTAAGAAAAGTTAGATTGTAGATGGTAGGAACTATAACCACTGAACACAGATGGAAGGATACATGTGTACAGCGGTTACAGTTCCTACCATCTAACTCGTTTTAAAAGAAAATTCAGTGTATTTGAAATACACAATACACTGTGTAAATAAAACAGCTTCAGAGTTGCTGTAAAGTTTATTTTTTCACTTTGACAGAGCTAGGCTAATCACTGATGATGTACAGAGAATTGTCTACTGGCTGATTATGATCAGTGGCCAACTGATCAATGCACTCCTGATGTAAACAGCTGCTGAAATTGGATCTTACATGGCTGAATCAATTAGCAGACATATACTGTAACTCACATATAAGCTGGTAGGATGCTGCATACTTTGTGATCTCACCTTTTGCGTTTTAAATTCAGAATGCGATTGTTCTGTACCAATGTGACGATGAACTGTATCAGCTGAAACAAGGAAGAGTTTTACAACATTAATGTGCACTTTAACAATTTTCCTTAGACCTTGATGCCAATGATGTGTCATGAGCAGCATAACACACTGCCAGACAGTTCAGCATTTTAAGTGATTATTCCAGCACTTTGCTAACGTACCTTCTTGATGAGTTGTTGGTGGTGGGCATGTTTCTGTCTAAGATCTGATATCTCCCTCCATAGTGCTTCATTCTCCCTGGAAAACAAAAACAAAAAGCACTTCTCCATTTACATTCATTATCTTTATGCAATGGACAACTTGATCCATGAGTTCACTGGTCCACAAAAAATAAATAAATAAATAAATAAATAATTATAATAATAACCACAACTTTCTACCTGACGGTGAGGTCAGGTGTTTGTGAGGTTGTGTGTGTTTTGTGAATGCATGCATGCGTGGATGTATGCACATGCGTGGTCACAGCTATTGCGAATTTGTGCTTGTTACTGTTATTACTGATAGCTGGCGGTGTTTAGTCGGAGCTGGTGGAGCTGAGCAGCTGACAGTAGCTTGGTTTCAAACATATGAGTGCAATATAGAAATCCATGCTCCATGGATAATGCTTTTGTTTTTGTAATTCTGCTTTTATGATAAGCCATTTTGGGACTTGCAGGTTCACTCTTTTTTTTTTGGACATGATCTGCTCCAGATTTTCAATAAATGCCAGTGGTTCTAACATTTTTTCAAATTTCCCTTCATTCCTGAGGAGACTGGGATAATGTGCACAGGGTTTTAGACCAACCTTTTCAGTGTTGCCAGCCTGGCGTCCATGCTCTCTTGTTTGCCATGGACATTCTGGACTTTGGCCAGGATTTTGGTCAAGTCCTCCTGTCTTATCTTATTGTCCTCTGGCCTGGCATTAGAAACCTGCAAAATGGAATTGAGAATAATGAATTCTTATCAGTACATCTATTCTCATTCTCATCACTGGGCTGCTGGGAGCATAAAGCACAGCACAGTTGTGATATGTTACAGGAGGTTTGGAGGGGCTGGGGGGTCAAGTCATGATCATTTTTGCCTGCTGGCATGCGAGGCCAAAGGATTCAACACTTAACTCCAAGATAATATATCTCAAAATCTATTGGGTGGACTGCCATGGAATTTAGTGAGCACCTTCATGCTTCCCACAGGATGAACCATGTCCAATTTTGTTGATCTCATGGTTTATCAGTCTAAAATAAAATTTGTGTTTAAGTAGACACTGTGAACAATATATATTGTTGTGGATGAAAAAACTTCACTTAAAAAACAGACACTTCAACATTTTACCGGACACTATTTTTTTCCATACAATGTGAAAATGAAAATCGGTCTGAAACATATATTTTAAATTTCTTAATATTATGGTAATTTAAATGGGCAAAAAGATCTGCTGGAAATTTCTTCAGCAATACACAGCTTTAACTTAACTAACTTGAACTGTAATTTTATCCTGTCACCCAACCCCTAGACTGTAATTTATGTCTGTCCACAGGCTGACCTTCCTCTTGATGTTTTCAAGCAAGTCGTCCTGTCCATGTTTGAAGTAGGGGTGCTGGAACTCCACCGGTCCGTCTCTCTCCTGCTTCACAATGCCTGTGTCAATGTGCATCACTTTACGAAATCCATCTGCAAACACACAACATATATACAACAAGTCAAACAACAACAGAAGGCACACAAATGTTCCTACATGAATATAAGCACACAAGCACAAACACATAAGGCACACAATACCCTCCCGGCCAGAAATGGAGTGAGTTTACTTTAGCCTGGTAAGTTCATCTTGTTCAGACGGACTAGTACTTCTCCCAATCTAAGAATTAATGAATGTAGTCTAATTTGGTTTAGCACAGTTAAAAGGGGTGTAACATGTCTGAAACCAAGACTGAAACCGCAATACAAATGTCAACAGTCTCGAGGCGCGATTCCATCTTCCATGTCACGGTTCCACCCAAATTTTTAAAACCTAGCGCAGCCAATCCGTCTGCTTTAAAGATCATACTCCAAAAACGAAGAAGGCACCAGGATCCATATTGGATATCCAGGGCGGAGAAAGACGGAATGAAATGCGGCAAAGGGCACAGGCCGCATAATCAAATCCATGCAATTGCGCTTTTAAGTACATGGTATGTGCTCTACATGGTGATATTGTTGAAGATTTGTTCTGTGAAGTGCTCAAAGAGAGAACGACAGGAAAGGCTATTTTTGCCTGTTTAAATAACTACATAATGGCAGGGGGATTCCAGTAGGCAAATTGTGCAGACTTATTGCATGGGTGAAGGAGGTTGCTCCTTCAGCAATCTTTTACCTACTGTTTTACATGGAGAGGCCCTTGCCAGTAAAACACTGCATGCTGACCTGAACAAAGTGTTGCATTCAGCCATTAGGAGGTCAATGTGATAAAGGCAGGAGCTCTTAGTTCGTAACTGTTTACAGTGCTGTGCATGGAAATGGGCTCCGAACACCAACAACTGTTGCTGCACTCTGAAATCCAGGGGCAGATGAACCACTTGAGCTGCGAGAAGACACATGTCAGTTTCTAACTGAAGCCAAGTCCCCTTTTGCTGCACAGCTGTCAGACAGTGCATGGTGTGCCAAGCTAGGATATCTGTCTGACATCCTCACTCATCTGAACACCCTGAATGAAAGCATGCTTCGTCCATCCTAATGATCCATAATCCATAAAGGAAAAAGTCACAGCTTTCATAGGCAAACTCCCAACTGTGAAGGTCCCAAGTTGACATGGGAGAGTGGGACATGTTTCCATCATTGCCTGAGCTGAGGGTTTGTGAAGCAGAGACAGTGCACTCATCTGGATGCACTCATTCGGAAATTCCAGGAACATTTCTCTGATGTTCATGGAAAGCTTTCACACCCATTTTGAACTCTGTTTTCATTTAGTTTTGTTCAGGCTTAAAATTTGTATAAGACAGACTGACTGAATATATGTTAATATTTCTCTTTCTTTCTATTATCATATATTTACATATGGAGGAATGGGACTGGGTGAAGAACTGTTTTACTGTTAGGTTTGTGCATGTAGAGAATGTGCATATACCAAGTATTTCTAATTGAGCAGTTGTTTAATGATAAAGCAGTTGAGGCTATGAACATAGGTTCACAGAACATGGATCTCCTTAGTGGACATAATTTCACTCTTTAAATGGCTAAGGGGTGGGGGGGTTAAAACAGCATAGTTTGTTTAATTGGCACTGATGTTTCATATGCATTGTCAACAGAGATGTGTGACATACTGGCATTTTTGATATGTCTAGGATTAATGCTATGTTGATGCTGATTAATTTGCTCTTTTTGAATGTGAGACAATGTTTGCATTTAAATATAGAACAAATAGAGAATTCTCCCTAATGATGGGTATAATCATATTTAAAGTGCAACTACATTTCTGACATTATTTCACTTCACAAAATGGTCGGTGGGTCTTGGAACAAATAATACCTCTACATGTGGTATGCAATATAAAAAAGTTTGGGAACCCCTGTTCTGGGTTGTAGTCTAGTATTGAGTATGTATCAACGGGGTATTTTAAGCATTTTAGGGCATTTCAGTGTGGACAGCAGGCTTTTGGAAAACAGTCTAAAGATGCTGGTGTTATGTGGTGTGGATGGAACACCAATATGGCATTTTCAAATGTATCCGGCTTAGTGTGGATTTGGCCTAAGAGTTCATGAATGTAGGGTAATTTAGTCAGGCATACACACAGGGCATATACTGTATGTATGCATGCACATAGGGTGGGCCCCCCCTCTGGCACAACCCGGACTTTCAGCTAAACAAATCACCCCGTCACTTCACCACATGGCAACAAAAAGGAATCACACATCTCCACCATCTATTTCAAGATAACACATTCATCTCATTTAAGGGCCTGATCCAGAGGTATGGGGTCAGAGGGGGGAACTTTCTACAATACCTACAAATCAAATCAGTTATTAAAAATAAAATCAATATAATAAGCAACCCACTCCAATGACCCCAACCTGCAGAACAGATCATGAAATTCTCTACATCTACCAAAATTCTTTCAAACGTATATAAATTAATCTTCAATAAAGATAACAACATCCACTTGCCAAATGCTAAATGGTAAAGAGATTTATCTCTCCCCTCTGACACCAACCTCTGGACACAGGTCTGTAGAAATATATTTTAAATGACAAAAAATACAAATCTACAATTAAAGGTCCACTAAGTCATTTTCCCCAAATCTCTTCTTCACGTTAAGCAGCACCCTGCTCTTGATCTCTACTGCGACACTCACCGGCATGGTTGCGCCTCACCGTTGCCCCCGCGAGCCCTGGAAGCCACACTGCGCTCATTTTTTACTTTTTGGGTCTGGCTGCTTCAGACCCTAGTGCATAATGATGGTCTTTCATTATTTTGTAGATCCAGATTGAAATGTGGCGGACCTGATGCGGAAACAGCACTAACTAGGCACGGGAATCCGGACAGGACACACAGCAGCAGCTCCAGCCAATGATCGCAAAGCTTGTCTTCTTCTGCGAACGTTAGTTAGTTGCTTTACACATGGAGGCCTCCATGTAGTCGCAACCCGCAACATGTAGAATAAAATTGAATAAAATAGCTCCTTTTCATTATATAAAGCAATTTAACTCCTCATCTCATGCGAGTGTACATAATTTTAAACATATTTATTTATGTAATTATTCATTTTTATTATTTTTGTTATATTTTTTTGTTTACAAACGACTTAGTAGACCTTTAATCCAGTATAAAATACTTAATAGAACATACATTACTCAAAATAAAATGCACAAAATGGGTCTTTCCAACATAGATAAATGCTCACAATGCACTTCAGACACCATAGATGACTATCTCCACTCTTTAAGGCTCTGTCAACCCGTAA
>OMKZ01040203.1:2179-13604 GCA_900302535.1 Neoniphon sammara | reverse complement strand
GATCTTCTGGAGGCAGGCGACAATGCGGGAGCAGGCCATAGCCTCGCGCTGGGCCATCCACAGCACCCTCTCATCAGCCAGCATCAGGTTACTTGCCATGCTCACCATTACCTCACCCAGCTGGGGCACAAGAGAGGGGCGACACGTGTCAACACAAAAGTAAATGCATTATACACGCAGATTACGGCTGAGAAATTCCGTGGGACTGACTTGGAAATGGACACTATTTGACACAATGTGTAAGCTTTGTCAGCTTTGTCAATCCCAAACATTGAATCTCCAGGCACAGCTGAAAGCCTTCAGTGCTCAAGACTCCGAGCTTTGAGAAAAATGTGAAAAAGAGGTCAGCTCCAAGATGACCACTGGCGTATTGGACAAATCAGAATTAGAAAGTTAGCCATATAACTGGAAAAAAGATCATGTTATATTCTGGTGATAGAGATTTGAAATCATAAAACAAAACCGTGCTGATGACTTGGAAGACTTTGGAAGAAGTTTAAAGTTATCTGGAAAACTTGCTAATCCAGCTTTGTGGAATAGCCCCAAGCTCTCAGTGGACAGGTAACTTAAGTCTTTCTGATCCCATCATCACCTTCTCTACAGTTCCTCAAACTGCGCTGAATGCTGAGTGTAAGCCACAAGTCTGTTTCCTGGTGTCACATTCTCACCCTTCTTCTATAAGCCCTGCCTAGCCAGGTGCACCACAGAATCTCAGTAAGGGGAAGAAACCTGATCCCATCTGTTTTCAACCCTCAGCCTCAGAAACAAAAACAAAAAAAAAAGAAAAAGAAAAACATATCTCCCATTCCAGATCCTATCTTATCCCTGCTCATTTTGATTCCTTTGCGGATTTGCACAGGACAAGGTTGCTTTGTTTGGACTACAGCAGTGTGGAAATGAAGATCCTGTAGTCCTAACAAGAAGACCTTGTCCCTGTCCCTGAACCTGATAATACACCAAATGCAAGCATTTTTTTTTATTGCAGGCAAGCTCCAGTAAGAACATACGCACCTATAACTTTTATTTGAAATCACATTATCTACTAAAAGCCTGTTTGTATGTGAGCTTGCTACTTACATCTTTGAACTTCTCGGAAAACTTGCTAAACTTCTCAATCATTTCGGCCACAAAGATAATGTCCATCTTGTCCGAGAAGTTGGCAGCATCGACTGTGCAGACCAGCAGCCGCCGGGCCCTGGTCACCACATTGGTCACGTTCAGAGGCATCTAGTGGACGGAGACCAAGAGATTTAGGACTAAACCTTGAAATGGTCGGATATGTCGGCATAGACAGTTATCAAGGACAGAAGGACAAGTGCTAGAGGTGAGGGTGGAAATTGGAAAAATAAATGAGACAATGTGAAGATAACAAAGGACAAGGGCAAGACGGACAGAAGACAGAAAGGATTAGAATGAGGTTAGAGGTCACAAAGTTACAGCAGAGAAAAATAAGAGATTTAGGATACAAATCAGTCACCTTAGATAAATTTGATTAATTGTATAAATGAGGATGTAAGATAGAGATTCAGTGAAACAATTAACCAACCAACCAATCGCTGACCTGGTTGATGACATAGAGGAATCTGGTGACATCTTTCTGGTACTGGCAGCGGGAGTAGTCCTCCTCTGCCCACAGCCCCCCACGGTCACAGCGCCGCCACGCCCGCTGCTCCTCACCAGAGCTGCCCGAGTAGATGCCCGCGCCCGACGACAGTCTGTTGCAGGGCAGGTAGGCTGTGATCCCTGCCAGGGTGCGAGGCCACCTGCAAGGAGCCACAGAAATGACAGCTGTCTCCTGTTTTGACACTGACTTTGACAGTAGTGTGGATTTGGACCAAGATGTAATCTTAATGTCAACTGAAATATAATGCAAATAACCAACAATAACATCTATAATTAACAGTAACAACATTATGCAGCAAATGTGGTCTAAGATTGCTTTGCCATGCATGTGTTAAACCACAAGGTGGCACCAGAGCGCTGGCAGTACAGCTGCAACAGAGGAGCTCGCAAAATCCTTCAGTCACATTTACATTATAAGCGCTGGTTTTTGCTTTTCAAATGCATTCAATTTAAGTTTAAATTGTAACAAATGACCAAGTCAGATGACAAAGAGAATTTGCCATGTGTTTACCATTCAATAAGTTTACCATTAAATAAGCTTATTGTTTCCTGGTTTGATGTGGTCTCTGAAATTCTTAGTGGGCTGTTTGAAGCCAGAAGGGCCAGCTGTACCTTTGTGGAGATCAACAGCAAGTTTCAAAATTATTGGGGAACAAGATGTAGGCCAAAGTATGAATACAGAGAAGTGCAGATGATTCTAGTTTGGATCAGACACAAGAATTCACCGAGGAGATACTGCTGGCCTAATTCAACTTCTGTAAAGGGAGGTTTGATAACCCCAAAGATTGTACTGGTTCACCTACTTCTTTCCTCTAAAATCCAAGTTACGTTTCAACATAGGCACTCTCACAATATAAGACAGCTACATCAGAACCTGAGTATTCCCACTGACATGAACTGATAGATCTGTTTGTGTATTTACCTGAACTCTCCCTTGTTGTTGGAGACGCGTTCGGGGGCGCAGTACTTGGCGGAGCTCTCCAGCACCACAATGTGGACGGTCCTGGTGGTATTACCCCTGCTGGTCCTCACCCGACACTCCCAGTTCCCCGTAGAGCCAGGCTGGATGTTGGAGATGGTCAACGCACTGAAGGAGAACAAGGAGAAAACCAGAGAAACCAGAGCTAAAAAAAAAAGCCAGTCAGGAGAACAGGGCTTCGGCCCTTCTAGGTCAAGATAATTAAATCACTTAAGTCCCGTAACCTTGATAAACATTTTGTTTCTTTGCTTCCTTGACAGGTAGAGGTAATTAATTGACCCTGGAGGGAGAATCGGCTGTTGTAGCAGCAACCCAAACTTGAGATAAAGCACTCAACATAACAAACCCCAGCTATGATTAAGCTAGTAAAATAAATAAATAAAAAATGTACGTTTACTGCCCCAAACCATTAACACACCAATAAATGACACATAACCACACTACATGAATTCTCTCCCCATTAAAATACAGATGCAAAGATATCTTAGTGTGCATACACAAAAACACACATCCAATAAATACAAAGCACCTCCATTTATGCAGAGGTTATGAAAATGCACAAAAAACAAAAAAACAAATATTTTCCCAAGACTATGTGGGGACAGCTGTGGACTGCCAGATGATGCACAACACAGAATTATCGAGGTCAAGGCCGAAATTAAAATATGCCTTACAAATTACAAATCTACAAGGGCTTCCTCTGTTGATGAATTCCCCCATGGACTGCATAATGATCACACACGCACATGCACAGCGTAACCATGGCCATACCTTGCAATGAGGGAGCAGTTCTGCACCATGCTCTTCTCGATGAAGATGCCTTGGGCGGCATCGGGCTCCACCATGCGGCCATCTTGGTACCACAGCACCTGCATGTCCTCGGCAACGAAGGAGGCCTGGCACTGGAAAGGCAGGCTGTCCCCCTGGAAGACGACCTGACGCTGGGACGGAGTCAGCTGAAAGGAGGGCAGCTCAAGGGGCGCGTCTGCAGGAACCAGAGGGCAGGACAGAGTTTTAATATGAAAACGGACTTCCCAAAAGAGTTAGCTTCTTGATGAAACAATTATTAATTAAAACAGAAGGATAGCAGAAGAATATGGCAAGCTATTCATTACTGATAGTAAAGTAATTCTGACCTGGTTTTTATTTGTTACAAAAAAAAAAAAAGACTAGGGGGAGGGTTAACATTTATTCAGGAAACAATTCCTTTTTGTTCCACCCTTGGCATATTTCGGACACACAGGAAAAAATATAACAGCGCCCTGAATTATGGGTAGGGAGTAGTTTAGGGCTATTTGTCATTCATGTCATGCAATTGGCTCTTGCTAGATCTGTGCCATGTATTTCATAACCCCTCGCTGTGATGAGTGCCAAACTGATAAGACATGAGCAAGTACAAACAAAGGCAGCGGTGGCCTGTGCGGCCCTTCTCTTATCTTCCGTGTCATTGCACAAGCCCCAGCTCCCCAAACACCGGCTTCTCTGATACCAAAAAGGACAGAAATTAAAGAGACAGTCCACCGTTTTGACAATACGATCCAACTTATCGCTCAACAGGACTTATTTCAGCCTTTTGACGTCTTCAAGGCCGGACAATTGACACATCAGATAGTATCACTGAAATGATGAACAAGTCCTTTTTGAAGTGTCAGAACGATTACTCTTCTGAGAGCCCGAGTGAAACTGGACATCTCGATAGGGCTGAGTCGCCAACCTTTTCAGTGCGCATACAGGTAAGTGTGCATGCTGAATACATAATGGTGTGCCATAATTCAGTTGTTCTTCATTTGACATTAAGGACTAGAAATGTGTGAGCATGTGCAGGTCAGGCACAACTTCATTGAACCGGATGAACAAGGCATGGGTGTCAATGTTTGCAGCTAGGTAATACCCAAATTTTATGATATTGTCTCGTTTAAATATCACCATATTCGATATTATTGGCATCAACATTTCAAAAAGTCCATTTATTTCATTCTAAATTCTTCTTCTAAAATCTCCTAAATTAAGTGTTTTATATACATGAATTGCACATTAATCAAAATTGTCATGTGTAATCAAAATTATCTGTGTTATCACTATTACTCTGCACATCTGTTCAGCAGTTATATAGGTAAGCTGTCCCTAGCTGCAGTGCCAACAATTTAACCAACTTTTTTAATCACATAGAAGTTAAAAAAGAAACAATAAGGGGGGTTCAATATTGTGATGTAAATATGGCGATATTCGAATGATCTGATATCAGCCCAAGCCTTAGCCTACTGCACAGGTACTGATACTCAATAACAGGAAGAAAAAAAAATCTAATAATTTCTCCAGTTCAACATTTGATGTAGTGCCTGCAATCGGTGGAAAAGCGGTATCACTGTATCCCTTAATCCATGCACGTATGTATGCAGATGTACTACTGTGCGGATCCGTACCACAGGTGAGGAGCTCCGGCTTTATGGAGGTAATGAGCTGGCCCTGTAGAGATCGGGGGTAGGAGCACTTGGTGTCCTTCACCCCGATGTTCCTGTCTTTGATCCAACGCAGCAGCCACAGGAGGTTGCAGTCGCACAGCAGGTACGGCGTCTGAAACTCCCTGCAGACGTACAGCAACACACGCAGTAAAAAGATCAGTAAAGCCGTATTGCACTACCACTGGTGAAATATCCAGCGTGGTGACTTGACATCTGCAGCCAGAATATAAATAACTAATTAGAACAGGATTTCCCTGCTGAACAAAAGCCGTCTTTGTTTTTGTATTTTATAACTTTAATATATGTTTGGTAAAAAAACAGTAAGACTGATTTAATTTTCATGGCCAATAACCTCAGGGTCACATGCTTTTAGAGCGTAATACTGCTGACTCCTTATCATACTTACAATGTCTTCAGAGATACCAAGCTGTCAAACGTCCCCTGAGACAACGAGGAGAACATGTTCCCCGATAGGTTTCTGGGGGAAAAAAAAAGATAATTTTAATCATTTTAATCATTTTATACAAAGGGATGCAGTAATGTGCTTTACAATAATGCTTCAGTGATAAAGTTGACATAACCATTTAGTATCTAGCATAAAATAAATTCAATATTTCAACAACACAGAAGAGTTCATAGAGGATAGGAGCTATATATGGATCACTACAGTCTAATGAGATATTGGCAACAGCAATACTGATGACTTACAGTCTGACCAGACTGGTGAGGCCCTTGAAGATGTCCACATTGAGGCACCCGATGCGGTTGTTAGATAAGTCTCTGTAGTATAAACAGAAAAGAGGCTTCTGGTTTGTTTCTTCCACATTACAAAAACAATGCAAAGTGACAGCTGCAATAGTCTGAGCAACCATTAATTAGAAAGTTGCATTAGGGCTGTGAAAGTTTTACAACAGCAAGATAAGCTGTGAAAATTCAAATGCAATCATGTGACAAATTGATTAAATCCAGGAAATGTATGTTTAAGTCGCTGAAATGAAGCCAGACAGGATCTTCAAAACCAAAGCCAGGACTTGACAGAGACAGGCTGAGGCAAGGAGCCCAAAAAATTCAGTTTTGTCAGGTTTACAACTTTTCAAGGTGATTTCAGATGATGTCTCTGTTGGCCTGGGGGGGCAACCTACACATGAAAGGCAGGGGAACACTCTGCGAGATGATTAATCGCCTATGATTAATGTCAAACACGTCAAAAGTGTGTGTTTCTCCTCTAGATGGGACCTGACATGATGTCTCTGGCAAACATCAGATGGAAGTGTCTGGGTTTGTTGAGGCCTTTTGTAAGGAATCACAGATTCCAGGACCTAACATGGAAAAGACTGATCCTGCCTCTATGAATTACACCTAATGTGCAAACACTCAGAAACGGCTCGGAGGGGAAAAGCCATAATTCACTGGAAGCTCCACGTCAACTTCAGTAAACTTTCCACTAATACACATCAGCAGCACTTCAATAGTCAATTCCTTTTAAACACTGCGTCAGGGCAGAGTAAATCAAAAGCAGCGCAAATGTTGCATCAGGTTTGAAATGTTGGCTCCGACAAGGTAAGTGATTTTTATTCAATATTTACATTTTAGGCTTTTGCGCTGAGCATGGCAGTAGAATAACTTTAAATTCTTAGCCTGCCAGCATCAAAAGCAACCAGTTACAGGGTGCCCAAGGTTCAAAGTCACAGCAACCAGGCAGCAGTTGTAACAAGTATTCCTCTGTCCCTATTAGAGCGATCATATGATAGAGAAGTGCCAAGTAAAGACATAAGAGTCAGGGGGGAAAAAAAGGTAGATGATTACTTCACCTCACACACTGAAGTATATCCTGTGGTGCTTGAGGAATATGATACTGACACAAAGTGATACCTGGAAAATGACTGTCAGGCATATGCTAACATCCAAGGCTGTTTAATTATTGTTGTTGGTCCTTAAGGTGGCAGCTGGGGAATTTACTGTGTGAGGTTATTAGTTCCGCTTGGAGTGGAAGAAAAAGCCGCCTTTTGCGGGCTTGCCAATTCGTGCTAGCATTATGTGTCAGGGGAAGGATAATGCAGTAGTGGCAAGGGGGGGGTGGGGGTTTCCTTAGCTAAAGGGATAAACTTTCATCTTACTTTATCGCCTGGATTCAAATACTAGAGTTACAACTGCCATACATCAAGGGATAGAAGACATGAGAGGTGATATTGAAAGATGCTTTTTTAAAGATGAAACTCATTTTTCACAGTGAGAAACCGCCATCAAATGTTGCACTGCAAATAACTTATAAAAGACAATGTAAATAAATCTATCAATCGCTGATTTTTCTATTGCTAAGAACCCAATAAACTGACAGTTAAATAATAACATTTCTACTCTCCATCTGCTTTCTTTTATGAGTCTGGTGGCCCAGCGTTCTTTGCCAAAGTCTAATCTCACACACAGTCTTTTGGCCACAGGCATGTAGCAAATTAACAGCACAGAGCAGCGTTTCAGTGCAGCGGCTTCAGTTGTTGTGAATGATATGAGGAGCAGATGCAAAAATAGCCCAATGTGATTAAGGCTGAGGCAATGGCTGTTCAGCTGTTGATGGAATGTGGGGTGAAGGGGGGGCTGAGGCCAGCGGGATCCATAGGCGATGTGTGTGTGTGTGTGTGTGTGTGTGTGTGTGTGTGTGTGTGTGTGTGTGAGAGAGAGAGAGAGAGAGAGAGAGAGAGAGAGAGAGACTGTGGGCATGCATCCATGCAGTGTGAGTGGGAGTGTGTGCATGTGCATGCATGCACTGGTGAGTGCGTCTGCAACAATCTGTGTGTAAAGAGATCTCAGAGGCTTAAGGGATAGACTTGCCTTTCCCCCGGGGCTGTAACCAACAGCTCACCCTACACCTCCGCTCCCAGCACTAATAATGAACCCCAGACAACTGGGACCACCAGGCACCACCTGACCACCACTAGATCAGATGTTAGTCCAGTTGAAGGGGTCTATGTGGAGAGTTCTCGACGCCAGTCTGCCAGTCTGCAGGCCAGATTTAAATTGACAACTGGGTTGACTTGTCTCGCTACTTGATGAACATTTTGTTTTGTTTTGTTTATTTATCCACAGCGGGTTTGCTGAGCATGCACACTCTTTATCCAGCAATGTTCTGCTTCACATTCACCCAATTAAACACACATTTATACTGGTAAGCTGTCCAGTGCAGCCAGTCTTCTACTGTTGAATACTGAGCAGCTCCACTGAAGCAGACGTTCAGAGAGGGTTACATGTCTTGCTCAACAGTAACATGGCAGTAGTTTCTGGGTCAAAAAGTCCCAGGGCCAAACTTCCCAGGTGTTGCTCTTGGAAGAGGGTTCCCGGGGCAAGGCAAGTACCCGAAACTCTTTGTTTGTCGGCCGATAACAGCAAAACAGTAAGCATGGACGATGTTGAAACCGATATGTTCATGATTACTTGCTACTGTGTCACTGTCACGTTGCATTTGGTTTTGGACAAGAGATGTGCAGAGGTCGAAAATGTGACACAGGATGGCAGAAAAACAAGATCGGAAAAGAGGAAACTTTCAGATAAAATGTGACATTGCGTGCAGCCACAAGTAGAGAAGAACGTTATGTTCACCAGATGAATGATCTCCTGATAGAACGATCTTCTGATAATTTCTGTTTGCAGCTGCTCGCTCCTGTTTTTAAAAATGTCAGGGTGATATTTTGGGACCGCTTGCTTGATACAATATGTTGCCCAGGAACTTAACCGGCGGGGCAAGAAGAGGGACTAGTTCTTGTGGTAGAAAAGGGGTATTACTTTTCTCACCTACATTTTCTGAGGCTGAACACAGATTTGAAATGTTGGCCTTTCAGTCACAAGCCAACTTCTCTAAACTCTAGGATACCACTGCGCTTTAAGTGTGTCAATACCGTTTTTTTTTTCAACTACTGGGTAATGTGTGGAGCCAAACTTCTGCTATGTTCTCTTTCAGTGTCCCCTGTCGCTCCTCTTTTACAGGGCAGGTAAAAACCAGCAGCAGCATCTCCTTGGCCCTCCGAATGACAAGAAATCTGATTAGGCACTTTTGAGAAGGGAGATGCAGAGACAGATGGGGGGGAAAGAGAGGCTGCAGAGGGAGACCAACAAAGGTAAAGAGGATGCCGCAGTCCTCAATCCACATCAAAGGCGTCTGACGGAGAGAAGCAATGTGTATTTTTTCATGTTGTCCTCATTGTCAATTAACTCCACTACTGCCATCTTCCAAAAGCGGAGGAAAAAATGTCAAATGGATTTGTGGTGCCGGTGCCAACGCTCAGTACAGGGCGTCTGTGTGTGTGTACATTCCAAGGGTTCACAACACCCTTTACCTCATCTTCTCCTTCACTCTTTTTCTCTTTCCACTTTCTCCCTTTTTACTCATGGAAAATGCCTCAACAGCTGAATGAACAACAACAGCCCTTTGAAATGAACAGAGACGGTTTTGGGGGGAATTTTATATTTCTAGTACCCTTAAGTGAGACCAAAGAGTGGCATTGGCATCACTTTTAGGTGAAATCGTGGACCGAACTAAGGTGATGACAGGGAAATTGTTTATGGTTATTATGCATGATGGTGAATTTAATATGCAGAGGACATATAGGTAGGTATGAATATGCAACGAGGAGGGGGAAATGAGGCGGTGTCTGCGCCAAGGAGCTGACGGCCTTCCTGTCTCGCTCTCATTGCTCCGCAGCAGCAGCCAAGCTCAAGTTTATGTTGGCAGCGACTGGGTACTGTTGGACGATTCCAATTCATGCCTTGTTCCCCCTCTCTCTCCCTCCCTCTCTCTCTCTCTCTCACACACACACACAAACTCACAACGAAACAATCTGGCACACACACAATGTATATATCTCAGATGGATTCATACCCACCTACTGTATATGTCCTCTGCATATTAAAATAACCCCTACACACAATATTCATGGACACTACGCTCACATACACGCTCACAAATGTATCCCCGCTCTCCTGTCGTGGCGTGTGTGAAAGTGGATAGGGCCTCATGCTGTCTGGAGTGGTCTCTGGCAGAAGGCCAGCAGGGCCTTGAAGCAAAGCGTAGGAGCAGACTGCTGCTTGACCATGCTCGCTTATAGACACTGGATACACTATGGACCTGCTAGAACATGCACAGCACGCTGGACCTATAGATGCTAACAACAACCCCTTGAAACACAAGATATGTGATGAGAGTCACTGCTGAAGGCCGCCAAGCAGTCTCTCACTAAATCATACTAAAAATAATACCCGCACATATACGCAAAGTCCAGTGAATGTATCAAGTCCAAGGAAATTTGTCATTGCGAGGAATTCTGCAAGAAACAAAATATTCCAAATCCCAGAATAAAATGGCTTGCATGACATTTGAAAATGACAAATCTTCTCAATTTCGAAGCATGAATAACCAAACAAAAGCGCCTGTCAGCAAGGCCATCATTGCAAATGTATCTTGACTTGCTGTTTTCATAAACACTCATGCTCACATGACAAATAACCACAGCAAGCATTCCAATCTGCCCTGCAACAAACTGCTGGAATTGAGTTATTTTGGTGGAGGGGGGGCTTAATGTGGTAAGCATACAGAGTACGCAAAGACACCTGCACAGAGCACATTAAACATGAGACCGTGAAGCTGCAGAAGCTCCACTGCTACTCACAGTCTTTTGAGCGCTGGCAGTCCAAGGAAAGCTCCTGGTTCGATGCGACTGATCATGTTGCTCCGCAGGTCCCTGTCGAGAAGGGCAAACACAAGTTTAAGTTCTGAGCAAAGCAAAAAGAAGCAAAATGGGATGCAATGTTCACAATGATTATGTCTTTGCATAGCCAGATTACGCCCATGTATTTTCTAGTCGTAGTCAACCTGGCTCTTTGCAAAACATTATCTTACTCTATTTTTCCAATAGCTTTAGGGATTTATGTGACATTCTTATCTGAGGAAGCAGGTAGGAGTTCAGAATTGTGTGCACTCTGAATCTGGGAATTTCCCATTATGAGACAACCCCTTTAACCACAGGGCTACCCTGCCATTTCTTTAAATCAACAGTTGAGCGCGCAAGCATCAATACGGCAGACAGGACGTTCCATCAGTGTCTGCCTAATATCGCCACAGTAACCTCATAATTATTTGTTGTACACAGAAGAAATCTGTGGTGCACACGCCTTTCTTATCCCATGGGCCCAACAAGCAGAGCCCCAAATCAATCATCACTACACAACAACCGTCACTGACAACCTGATCCCTAGGGGGCTCTTTGTCCGCTCACGTGCACAGGCACACACCCATGCATCCAACATCACATAAAGTCTCTGTCTGTCTTTCACACACACACATAAACACATCCGTCCACCCACAGACTCACCC
>OMKZ01040197.1:2497-13113 GCA_900302535.1 Neoniphon sammara | reverse complement strand
TGGAATTATGGGAGAGTGAAGGAAAGGAAACGCTGCATTCAATTAGCCTTGGCTGTGTCACTTATCAAAACCAAAACAGCGTTCCAAATCCGCTCCACGATGCCTGTGATGACGATGACGACATCTTTTAGGGTGACTTCAGCCTGCCACCATGTCATCCTTCCACGGTGCAGGTTATGGAAACAAGGCCCTGAGCCCTGAGCTGCCCTCCGGAGAAGACTGTGCTTGTTTGCTCTGCTGGCAGCAGTTCGATTCCCAGCGTATCACTCCACAGCGTCTGCACACACCAATAAGTCAACGGGGATTTGAGCTGTGACGTGGGCAGATAAGGCTGGAACATGTTCAACTCCATGCTCAAGTAAAGACCTTGATAAGATGGTGCAATAATCTTGAACACAATGCTTTGGCATTAAGAAGAAAAAAAAGTGGTCAAGATGCTATAAAACACTTTATTTCAACATTTTGTTGACCCCTGTGTATTACTGTAATCCATGTTGTATTTCTTTCTGTTTGGTTTTATCTTATTGAGTCTGACTGTGTTCAACTGAGCTCCATTTTATAGACTGACTGCTGTTTCTGGCATTTCATCTTAAACAATACAGACACAGAACAATGCTGAACAAAGCTGACCCTGACTTCGATCCAAGTACACCTCCCACTGTTCCCAAACAGACAGTCACACACACACACACACACACACACACACACACACACACAAAGCTCTATGCCTACAGTGTGTTCCTTTGTTTGTTAGTATTGGCACTTACTGAATGTAATATCCCACAATCACATGACTTATTTTCCACTTCATCATGGTGTCATCGGCATCCTGATCTTGTACTGGAGTGGGTGCATCCCGAAATCCACACAACACAACATTCTATCCAATGGTAAACATGTACTGTAAACTACCAGAGTGAAATAATGTCATTTACTTTGCACGGATTAAGCCACACTGCCCCAGTGCATTTACATGAAAGCAGAGCACAATATTCATGGTAGTGTGCTACAGCATTTACAGTCCATCCACATTAATATGTAGTGCAGATCAAATGCAGGATATCACAGAATACGTTGAAAAGAGAGAACACCCTCCAAGTGAGCCACCAATCCCACATCCAGCTCACAATGCTGCAGCCCTTTGAATCTGAATGTATCCGTTCTAGTGAATTTGCTGCCAAGGCGAGGGCCCTCACTGTGTGTCAGTGGCACTGATAGAAAGAGACAGAGAGGCAGCGTGCCTCTATTCACAGCCAACACACGCATTAGCATATCTCACATAGCGTGGCTAAACCACCTAGCCACCTGTAGCTGCGACCCCTCTCTCTCAATGTGGCGCACAGATCCTGCCTCTCCCACATTCCATCTCTCTCCCACACACTTCATTCACTTTCTTCTCTTTCTTCTGAATTTATTGCGCTTGCTCATTTACACCATCTCAGTCGCTTTCTCTCACTTAACTGTGCGCACTCATGCATTTGTGTGTGTGTGAGTGAAAAAGGGAGGGAGTGAGAGAGAGTTAGAGAGAGCATGTGACTGCCTTTCTCTCACTGTTGACGCCAGCCTCTTGTGTCTGGCTGTTTTGAGCTAATGAAGTGAGCAGGCTTGAATGGCAAGCAGAGATTATGTGTTATGTGTGTTAAAATCTGCCACACTGTGCTGTTATGTTAGCTTGCTGAGGTTCAGATGAGTGGAAGTTAGATGGGCACAAAGTTTGTTCAAGTATGTGTTAACCTCTGCAATCCTGATGGTCCCATCAGTGGGCTTGTCATGACAAATACATGCTGTGCAGCCGTGCTTTCTTCACAGCTGCAGAACTTTATTTTAAGTTATAGCGGAGATCTCAAGATTTCCAAAGATACCAAATGTGTCCTGCTCAGTTACAGGGAAATGTGTATAAACTGATGCACAGTATATTCAGATATTTTCTATTTTTTACATAATGGTTCAACCATAAAACAATGGCATCTTGGGTTTGAATATTTCACTCACTCAGCAGAGACAGAATATACATATGCCAGTGTTGTACATTATGGGAAAATAAGTTAAGGTTAGGTAAGGTAAGGTTTTTTTTTTCTCACTTTGAAGGTTCTTTAAAGGAAAGGGGAAATCACAGTTCAATGGGTTAATAGCATGACAATGTATGCTACATATCAGAAATAGATGCAGAGATCAAGATGACAGAAAGATTTTGGATGTGTATCAGACTCGAAAGCTATCAGAAAAAAAAAGTAGAAAAGAATAGCGGAGGAAACTTGCATTCTCTCTCTCTCTCTCCCTCTCTCTCTCTCCCTGCACTTACTCATTTAGAGGAGGGGTTTTGAAGAGGAAAGGGGGCAAGAGGAGTGTCCCGAAGGCTAAAGTAACATCCCCCATGGTTGTGATTGGCTGAGGCGGCTGTGAGTGAGTCCAGGGGAGGCCAGTAGGAGGGTGAGTGGTCTGGGATCCTGCTAGGGGGCAGGCAGCTGCAGGGACCAGCTACCACTGCCTCTTAAAGCCTAGGTACTCCTCACCGCAGCTACAGACTGATAGACAGAGAGCAGGAAAAGGCTGGAGACTGGATGAAGAGAGAGAGTGAGAGAGAGAGAGGGAGAGAGAGAGAGAAAGAGAAAGAGAGAGAGAGAGACGGCGAGTGAGAAAGATTGGAGTTAGAAGTTAGACAGAGAAGTCAGCAGTCCGCTGCACTTGTGTTCTCACCCTTCCTTGATTGCTGCCTGCCCACTCCACCACCTGAGGCACACACACACACACACACACACACACACAGGAAGGTGTTCCACTGCAAGGCTTAGAGGGCTGACTCTGCGGGGAAGAAGGGAATTAAACACTGCTTTTGTTTTCAACCCGCTGCTTCCATACTCAGGAAAAAAGGATTACAGTTTGTACTCCTGCCTCACTTGTTTCGCTCTCTCTCTCTCTCTTTCTGCATTTTGTCTTCTCTGACTCACTTTGGAGACTTTGGATACAACCATCTTGAATCGTTGGTCAGAGCTCAGAGAGGCATGGCACAGGGACAAAAGAGCCCCAGGTGGGCATTAACCCAGGGCTCCTTCAGCGTGGCGCTGGGCCTCTCGCTCTTCTTCCTCCTCCTTCTCCTCACTGCCACCGTCTCAGCCGCAGACGAGTACGACTACTACAGCTGGCAGTCGGACAATTTCCACAACGGCCGCTTCTACACCAAGCAGCCCCAGTGCGTGGACATCCCAGCCGACCTGCGTCTGTGCCACAACGTGGGCTACAAGAAGATGAGGCTGCCCAACCTGCTGGACCACGAGACCATGCCAGAAGTCAAGCAGCAGGCGGGCAGCTGGGTGCCGCTCCTGGCCAAGAGGTGCCACGCTGACACGCAGGTCTTCCTCTGCTCTCTGTTTGCACCAGTGTGTCTGGACAGGCCCATCTACCCGTGCCGCTCGCTGTGTGAGGCTGTGCGGGACAGCTGTGCTCCAGTGATGGAGACCTACGGCTTCCCCTGGCCTGAGATGCTGACCTGTGATAAGTTCCCCATCGATAATGACCTCTGCATCCCCATGCAGTTTGCTGGGAACCACGCCACCCCTCCACCAGGTAGGGCAATATGGCCATGCGCACACACAAACTGACACAGTGACACACACAGAGGCATGCACAGACACACAATCTCAGGCACACACATGCATGCACACAGACAAATTACCATGTCACAATGGTGTAATGTCATTATTTTTTAGTATTTATTTTTATTATCTCCTAAAAAGGTCATAGGTCAACAGTTTGTACTATAACATTCTAATTCTTACAGCTATGTTGTTTGTTTTGCAACATAAAGATGCAACATTTTGCACATTGTGAAAAATGCTGCACAATGTGCAAGATGTTCTAAAATTCAAATTCAAAACATTTTTTAGAGTGTAGTAACACTGTGAACAATTTATTATTGTGCATATTGCTACTGTAAAAAAAAACAAAAGTAAAGAATAAAAATCTTCATCAAACATTTTTTTTCAGTTTTTCAAGCATTAAATACCATTGCTGAGCTTCAGGGGGTGACTGTTATTCCATACTATACAAATATTCCACACACTTCCGTATATTATTATTTAAAAAATAATAATAATATTTCTAAAGTTTAACAAATATGTTTTACAAACCAATATCCATAGTTAAGTATTAGAGCAAAAAATACTAATTAAAAATGAATATGTCATGAAAAAAACATTGTTAAATAATCAGATTTTTTTTAGTCACAAGATAATAAAATTTTATTATCTTGTTGTTGACATTTAAGTCAAATCGAATGGTTGTGCAATCATGTGCATGCTATGATAAAGCAATATAAAAACAAATGAAGAGAGATTCTTTTGGAACAGTTTCTTTCCATTTAAAATTTTAGAAATTACATTTTTCTTGCTCACAGCAATTCAAAGACAAATGATTATTCAAGATCTTGCAGAGACAAAAATGGTGTGAGTGCAGGAAAATGGCTGTGAGGCACTTCTGGTAGCTTGGCGCTGTGCTGATGACAGATGAAAAGTTTAAGTGAGAGACTGTCCAGAAGTAGTCAGGGAGAGAAGCGGGAGCAGGGACTGGCTACAGGGAGAGTTCCTGTCTGAGTGGACAGTTCAGGGCAGCTCCCTGCCCTGCGCCTCAGGGAGGGAAAGAGCCAGACAGAGAAAGACGAGAGACTGAGAGACTCCGCTGGGCTGATCGCTCGCTGAGTTAAGATAAATGGACTGTGATGTTAAACAAGGCTTGCTGAAAAGGTGACACACATGCAGACACACACATGCCTATGTAGCACACAAGCATGCACGCACACACACACACACACACACAGAAACTCACAGACGCACACTCGTGCACCTTAGCTGAACATCAGTTAACATTCCATGAGGTACTAACCAATCCATCTACCTGCTGAGTAAACAGAGAATGTCTTATTTCAACCTGTCATGCATGCAAATCAAAGGATGGCCTGCACAGTGTCACTAAATGCACAAATAAAGCCAAGAAAGAAAAAAAAAGATCATATTAAAAATCTGAAAGCATTACTATAGATAAATTTGCTGATTCATAAAATATTTAGACAGGTTTTGGAAATTGTGATAGAGTTTTTGCAGACAATAAGTCAGAAAATAGACCAAAAGGCCAAAGGAGCCTGTGAGAGCCTGAGTGGGAAATAAAGAGAGAGAAATAGGTGAGTACGTGTGCAGAGGTGTGTGTATGTGCATGCACCGCGACTCCTCAAGCAGCCTCTTAACAAAACCAGTCAGCGCTGAGAGGGAGAGAGAGGGAGTTGATGAGAGTCTTCAGACCGTGGAGGGGGACAGTCCCCACTGTGTCCCGGCCTGCTCTCCCTTTGTTGGATCTGGCAGCCAGCAGGCCAATTAGCTAGAAGGCCAATTACTGAGCCCCACTAATTAGTCGACATGACAGGACAAGAGAGCCAGGCGGAGAATGGGAATGGCCCGAGTGCGATTGTCCCCGAGACAGCAGAAAGGAGAGGAGTGAAAGGAGAGGAAAGAGGGAGAGCAGAGAGACAGACAGTGCCGAGAAGAGGAGAAAAGCTCCTTCCTGGAGCATAAAAAGTGTCCCCCCTCTCCTCTTTCAATTGGGACTTGAAGAAAATGGTTTACCATCTCATTATTCCACCTCTTTGCCTTTAACCATTTGTTGCCAGCTGGGTTCGAGACAGAATTCCTTTGCGTATAAAATTTGATTTTGCCGCATTTAGTATTTGCACTAATATAATCAGGATAATAATTCTGCAAAACGATAATGACCCTGAAGTTGGACAGAAGAACTTGCAACTGGTAAAAAAATATATCAATCATGTTAAAAATATTAAAAAATGAAGCTAGTGATGCCAGTACATGCCTCTGGTGTCTCTGTCACAGCTAGCTGTGTGATGTATCTTGACTTTTCATCATAAATGTTGAGGAGAAGACCATTCGCAGTGGACTGATGTCTACCCTCGTGAAAAAAGGGGGGAAAAGATTCTCTTGTGAATTCATGCAGAGCTGGCTTATTCCATTATGAAAATGGCTGTTCTGTTTTTGTAGGACTGGTATCAACTATGTGACATATTGGCTTCACAGCGCCATAACTCATTCTTTTTACGTGCTCCCCGAGAAGGAGAAGGCATGAACTTCATCTGTCATCTCCGCACACAGACAACTGTTTGTTGATCCTATCTAATCAAATACTCAGTGGAGATGGCTAGATTACAGAAAGTGGTGTGGTATCCGTATTAGTATGCAAAGGAATCATTGTTGTTGGAGAAAAAACTAAGACTAAAGATGGCTCATGAAAGAAAAGCAGTTTATTTGAAAGAAACCTTTTTCAAATGTTTCAAATAAATAAGAGAATAAATCACAAACGGAATATTGGTTGAGTTGGAACTTTGGCTTTGTATGTGTGTGTGTGTGTGTGTGTGTGTGTGTGTGTGTGTGTGTGTTGTGGTGTGTGTGTGTGTGTGAAACTGAGACTGAACCCGTATCAGTTCTAGCCCGAAGGCTCAGTCACTGACACGCTGTTAAGAACCAGAGTTTCTCTGATGTGCCGATGAGGCCATGCTGAGGACAAGCTTTTGGCTCTCTAACACACACACACACGCGAACACACATCACACACATGCACATGCACATACACACACAAATATAGCCAGTAATAATAAAAGTTTTCTGCTAAGAACTCCTAGAAGTGAGTTTCTTGGGAACGGCTTGTGTCAGAGGACATCAGAAACGGTCTTTCCACAGGATCATATATGGATTCTTGGGGTAATCCAGGTGGATCAGGGAGGGCTGTATCAATCACAGGCATCTAGTGCCGCTCTGCCTGCTGCTGCCCCTGTCTAGGAGGCCCAGATGCTATCTGAGCTATTCTGCAATTACACGATATAGCACGGTTCGAGGGCTCCTGTGGAAACTCGCAGTACAGAGTTAGATTCACTTTCCACCTCGCTGTCACAGCGCAAAGTGGGAGGAACACCTCACCCTGGCCGCTGTGAGAGAGCGTGTTTGTTTATGGATGTGAATGCCTTGTATATGAATTTAGCGCCCGGGCACCTGTGTGTATGTGCATGTGAGTGCACTTGGGTCTGCGGTAAGTGATTACATGAAATACAAGTCTGTAGGTATCGTAGCAAGCGAGACAAACAGGCTGCTGGTGAGAGTGGGATCAGGCACCCAGAGGGGCAGAGAGGGCAAAAAGACCAGCTGAAGCTCACTCCGTCAGACAATCAGCTTCACCTCATGGATTTAAGTACCTTTATTTACCTTTATCAATAGCAAAAATTGTCAGTAGTAAATCAAAAGGCATGATAATCACAGGTACGATTCTACACTGAGGTAAAATCCATAAATCAAGTTGTGTGTTTAAAGCTTTCCGCAGCAAGTTTTCCTCAGGACAATATGCACGTTGTCCAGTGAAAGTCATTGAAATTGCATGGTGTGAAAGATATTGTCTGTCCTCGCCGGCCATTGATGTGGTTAGTGTAAGTTACAACCATGCTAAGGCAGACAGGCAGCACTGTCAGGTCCCCAGCAGCACAATGGGCGCTACTCATGTGGCCCTGGCCGCTGTATGAAAGGGAAAATGTGATCCAATGCTCTGTGCATGGAAGACTGCCTAGGCCTTTTGAGAATGTATTTTCTCTTCTGTATAGGATTCCTACAGATGCAAGCAGCGTGCTGTGTTTTAAGGGGCCCTGGGGGCTGCCTGCGGGCCGTGTTTAAGTCCTCCTCTGTCTGTCCGCATGCTGCATTTAAACAGATGTTCGCCCCTCTGACATAAATCACACACTGTATTTCATCTCCGCCACAGTATCGTTTAATGTCATAAGTGTTACTGCTCGTAACTTAAAGGGTCCAAATGAGGCATGAGACGGTGACCTTAGCATACTTTAAATGGAACGCTCTCCCCACAAAAGCCGCTGTCATGCGCGGGGCTGCAGGGTACGAGGTGCAAGCCACGCCAGGGGATCAAATGAAGATATTGTTAGCTCCGTCCCGACTGTCTTTTGTGTGTTTGTGCGCGTGTGAGAGAGCGGGAGCATGCGCGCGTGCGTGTGCATAGCTCGAGTTTCCGTCCAACTGTCAAGTGAATTTTAAGCAAATATCTGAATGTTGCAAACAATAAAATGTGGATTAGGTACAGTATGTTCCCATCAGCTGGGTTGAAGTGCATGAATAAATAATAAAAACCGCATCCATGAGAAAAATGGAAAAAGTCTTTTAGGAATAGTTTTTGGGCAAGTCGTTCTTTTGTGTCAGCTAATGATGTCCATAATTTATGCGATTCACAGACAAAAGTAAAGAAATGCACATGGCAATTCGCTAATGTACCAAGTAATGACCACACAACCAGGACAGAAACACACACACACAGAGAGAGAGAGAGAGAGAGAGAGAGAGAGAGAGAGAGAGACACCACGTATGACATTTCTGGGAGCTCTTGGTGGATAATTATTTACAGACAACATTTTAGAATGTTAGCCATTTTTTAACTATTGTGCAATGAAATTGGATGATTTATGGGCCGATCATGCCAAGCTTATATCATTATTTATTTGACAAATGCCTTTCCATTGCTTTTTATTGCATACATTTTCTTCATCAAAAAGAAAATTTTCTGCCTCAAGCTAGCATAAACGTTTTTTGTGATATTGAGGAAATTTTATTGAATTCTGCCATTTCCATTCAATCTCTCTAATTTGTCATAATTCGCATAAACAGACTTTGATGAAAACCTAGTTTATGTGTGTGTATGTGTGTGAAAGAGAGAGGAAAAAACTGAAAATGAGAGGCGAGAGAGAGACAAGGAAAGGCTGAGAGCAGGAAAGAGAGAGAGAAGGAGTGATGGAGATGATGTGACGATAACATCAGAGACTATGACTAAGTTCAGTTCTGTCTTCTCTTAAATTACTGGACTCCTGCCGCACACCATTTCCACTCTGGCTTGCCGTTTGACACTTAACAACAGAGCTTCCCAGCAGATCCCCTCCCTTCTCGCCCCATCGTGCTCCCATCACACTCTCCTCCTCTCATCTCTGCCCAGCTACTCCTCATCCCCTCTGCTCTTTCTGTGGGAACATTCTTCTGACTCTATTTCAGTCCACGGATGTATCTCAGCGAGCGTTTGTCAACTTGCCTTATGCAGGAGGTGGCCAAGTGCAGCGTCAAAGTAAATGAGTGCGCAATGTTTATGGCATGGTAAAAAATTATATTGAAACAGCTTAGGGAACTGTTTTGAACTGGTATCAAATAGAGCTGTGCAAATCGATACAGCCATGTATTGTCATATTATATTTTGCATTGCTGTATCAAATCTCTGGCTCCTTGTATCCATACATATCATTTATCCACATTTTTCTACATTTTAGTGCACTGTATTACAGTGTGTAAATGCACTATGCTAGTTCTGTTTTAATAAATTGGAATGGAAATTTTGAATTTGAATTAAATTGTGTTGAGTCAGTTGTCACCCAATTTCTCACATAATTTGTCGGATATTTTGTTAGTCTACCTCTGTGTTATGTCGTAGGTTCTATTTTTTTTCTCTTTATTTTTTAAGTCAGTTCTGTTAATTTTTTTGCAATGTGTTGAGATACAAATCTTATCATAACCCCTTGTATAGTGACACATATTATATCGTAAGGTCTTACCCAATACTAGACTCAAAAAGACAACTAGGTCTTTATTTCACTAAGTGTTGCAGGTAGCCAACTTTCATTTCAGCACTATGTTAACACTGGTATTGGTGGTAACATTCATTCAGTTTCACATGTTTGCTGAGAGGTTTAACAGCCTTGTAAATGTGAATATAATCAGAAATATCGGGACGAGGTCAGCTGCAGGAGGAAAGAAAAACACCGAGTAATGACTCCCATGAGGAGCCGATGGTGATTCCCCTGCAAAGACCAGACGATGATGAGGGTCGTCGTCGCTTAATTGATTTCTCTGCAGCCTCCAAATGGTGTTTTATGGTCCGAGCTCCACTGGGTTTCATGGAGGAACTGCTTTCTCCTGACACATGCTCTGGCATCAACACAAGTGGGCCCTCTGCCAACATACCACCCCTGTGAAACCGGAACGAACTACTCTGGAGTCTGAATAAGATGTAACAGCTTTAAGGAATCGTTCAAAACAGACGAACCCGGAGGATTTCTGGCCTCCCTCTGGATCTGGATGGTGTGTGTGTGTGTGTGTGTGTGTTTCTGTGCTCTAATCCCGGTCTCCATGTCAGCACCAGACAATTAGAGGCATGACCCTCTCGGCCTAGCAGGCATCTCACCCGTGAAAGCATGGGAACCCTCAGAGGAGAAAAACTGGCAGTTACTCTACAAGAACATGGTTCAACTCCCTCCGACACACACACACACACACACACACACACACACACACATATACATACACTCAGTGACGGTTAGGGGGTTCACCTCCCCATGACCCAGGCAGTGAAGCATGCTGAACTTTGACCCCTCTCATTATCTGCCCAGACGCTGAGGTTTGGGCTGGGGTGATAACCTTTGACCCCTGACTTTTAACCCAGGGGCCTAGGCTGGACCGGGCTAGGCTAGTCCTGTGCATGTGTGCATGTGTGAGAGGGAGAGAGAGAGAGAGTGTGAGCAAGCGAGAGAG
>OMKZ01040195.1:2012-16546 GCA_900302535.1 Neoniphon sammara | reverse complement strand
GTGTGTCCTTGATTTCCTATCTACATTCAAGAAGCATACACTTGGATTGATGAAAAAAATAATAAAGTGCTTGCAGTTGGTGGTGTGACATTACTGTGTGTGTGTGTGTGTGTGTGTGTGTGTGTGTGTGTGTGTGTGTTATAATTTTCATGTAGTGTCTGCTGCTACCACATTTGCTTTCAAGGTTTTAGTCTGAATTCTGTCTTTCTTGTGATATTACAGTGGGAAAAGTGAATGAATCTACTATCAACAACAACTATTGTGGAGGTGCCCATGAGCAAGTCACTGAACCCCCAAGTAACCCCAGTGGCTGGGAGTAGAAGACCATAGATGTATACTTGGCAGCTCTCAGCGTGAATGAGTGGAAGTGACTGTGAAGCAGGGTGTTGCTTAAATAGAGCATGGAGATCAGTCAATTTTTCCTGGGTAAGTAAAAAGGTGAAAAACCCAAGAGCAAAAAATGAACAGAAACAGAGATAAACCAGGACAAGGATGGGGTGAGGGGCGGAGGGGTGAAGCGTGACTAAAGCTCAGGAAGTCATGTTGTTCACTATTGTGTTGTCCTCTATAGTTCTGTAGGAAGTGCTATCGCCAGCTTCACAACTGGAGCTAGATGCTGGCTTAATATTGTATTTGCCCACCCCCTTAGTGTGCTTGTGTATGTGTGTGTGATTTTCCTAATTGCAGTCGTCAGCACAGGATACTTATTAGCACCATAATCCATAGCTCAATTGCTGTTGCTAAGTAACGTCTATTTGTATTAATTTTAGAACCGCTGATGTTTTAAATGTTAGATCCAGTTGAACTGCTGTCACCCAGGTTCTTTTTACATCTTTTCAACCTGTAACACCAAGTTAACAAGCTGGCTGCCTGCCACACCTGAGCTATGGAGTAGAGATGACAGTAGAGGCAGGCCATCGCACTTCCCACCCACTTGGCAACAATCTCCGAGGCAGCAGACGCAACCTGGGTGCATAGAGATGAGGGTTGAAGGTTCTCAATCATCCAGGTCATGGTATATCTAGTAGTAAGCCAAAGGCAGCTCTACTTTCTGCATAATCGTGAAGACATTTCATCCAAGAAGCATTGTCACTGTAGCCAAACGTCTTCATGATTACATAGAAAGTCAAATTGCATTTGATTTACTACCACTAGAAACAGAGATGGGAGAGGCAATCTGCATTCCCATGCTGTGCCCCTGATGGGGACATCCTAGAGAGAGAGTGCTGGTGTGCTTGGCCTAAGTCAGTAACTGCCTATCAAATGATACCTCAAGTCATCAAAGGTCCATTTGATGGCCAGAGCGCCTCTCTCTTGTGATATACTTTGTCTTGTTTCAGCTTCCAGCTGATGAAGACAATGGGACGCTCCTTGTCAGTTCAGCCACCAAGGCATCTGTCTGGACTATGAAGGGTTGAAGTTGGGGTTATGCAGGTCCTAGTCTGGGAAGACTGACCTCAACCAGTTGGATAGATGCTCCTCCTCCCACATGAACCCTCATGTGACATGTCTCAGGAGGTAGAGCAGTCCTGGTTTGTCTACGTACGTCTACTTTGTTGATGGAGTTTTCTTTTGTGGTGCTTGATCTATGGTGTTTTATGGTGTTTTCAGCAAAACTGATTGTAGCCATCACCTCTAGCTAACCATAAAATGTTTCACAGACACATTTCCCCTCGGAACATTTTTGCAATTCATGCAGTTCAGGCCTGCTCTTGATGATTCTTATTGGTTTAATACAAGCTACCCACAACCGTTTTTTTTTTGTTTTTTTTTTGCTCAAATGATAACAAGCTTCTGCCAGGCAAGTGAGACAATGCAGCCACAGGAAAAGAAGGTGGAGGCAGTGCAGCGGTTCTTGAGGCCAGACACCAAGACATACGTATATACTACGTTGGCGGTGGCAGGGTACTACCGTTGGTTGTCCCTTTTTTCTCCTCAGTGGGAGCTCCACTGTCAGACCTGCCCAGAAAGGGGTAGGCAGATGAAAAGGACCAGGGCTTTAGAGGAGGCCTCCCAGTGCCCGAGGGTGGTTTAGCTGGTCCACTAGCTGGTCTCTATAAATTCTTTAAAAGCACTCTGGCGGCCAAGCTTTTACTTTCTCCATAATGTTACTTAAATGCAGGTATGATTGCTGCTGACATTTAAAATCTCCAATCTTCAGCTTCATCATAGAAGGAAGAGTTAGGAGTTGAAATGTCCATCATTTGGCACTTCAGAATTTCCAGATCCTCAGTCTATCTCATGGAAAGACCAAGCAGTCCCTGAACTCCCATGCTTGCAAGTCTGTTTTTCGAACCTTTCACTCAACCTTGTCTGCCACCAGATTGTATAGATCAAGCTCCTCATATTGTGTTTTGAGTTTCACGATGCCAGCTCTTATGCCTCAATTTCATTACCTGCCAAGCCAATAAAAATTAATAATGGCCCTACACCAAAGACAGGGCAGAGGTCAGAGCAGATGGCTCTTGTTGAAATGCATTCTTTTCCATGAGCCAGTCACATTCAAAATAATGCAAGGACATTTGAAAAAATACATATATTTCTTCAACAACCTTGAAAATATAATTTAGTCTCTCAAAGTCAGAAGCCCATTCTAATGTTCTGGTGAATGCTGTTTACCATTTTTTCTCTGTGTGAGCCCATTGTGGATATGTGTGGATAACAGTGCACATTCAGTGGGCATTCATTAGATTTTCCTGACTTTTGCAGTAACATCTTTGAAACTAACTTACCTTTCAGTGCTGATCAATAATACTAAAATATCCAAAACATCCATTCAATGAACAGAAAGGGCAAAATATCATGGAAAAAGCCAACATATTTATCAACCCTGAGAATACCATTTTTTGTGTTTTCCCCTCTGTCCTCTCAATATACAAAAATCTCAACCCATCATGAAAGTATTGCTATTATTTCATACTGTACAAGCCCTTCATACTCATACCTCAAAATAAAAAGTTATCGCATGTCATTTTTCTAGGTGATCATGAAAGTTTGACCTGTCTTTTCATGGTTAGCAGTAGAAGCTGATGATTTAAGGATGATTTAAGGCCAGTTTGGTAATTCAGACCCCTTGCTTGTTTGCAGTCATTTGGCCACTATGCTTGAATGGAGATTAAACTTCACAGTAGGATACTAATACCTTAGTGAATGTCATAGGTTTCAGACATAGATAATAAAAAAACCCCAAAAAATATTAATTTATTTTTATTACCTAAGAAAATAAGCTTTATGATCACTAATCTGGATAAATCATCCTGAAATGAGGGATCATGAAAAATCACTGCAGTTGACAAAACTTAAATCTTAATATATACTGAACTCTACCTTGATACTGTAGTAAAATTATGAAAGTATTGAGCCAAAACAAACAATATGTCACTGTCCAAACAATGACGGCGCTCACTGTACAAGTACCAACCCACAGAAATTAGTATGGATTTATACCAGCTAATAAACACAGCCATGATAACAGTATTGATTTATGGCTGGCTTAATGAAAGGATGGAATTGGGCTTGACGCTGTGTGAGGATTTAGATAGGATGTGTGTTTGTTTGCAGTGTTACAATAATTTGCTGCATTTCTGCTGTCAGATAGGTCCTCAGTCATCCGTACGCTGAGTTCCAGATAATGGATTAATGAGGGCTGAGCTAAAACCGATAAACTGCAGGAGCAACAGTGTCTATAACAAAAGAAAACAGAGGTAGAGGAGGAGGGTACACTATGCGTGCATGTGTGTGTGTGTGTGTGTGTGTGTGTGTAAAACAAGTCTTGTGAGTTCTGGACATCAATACTCCCTAACCCATCAATAGACTGACTTAACTAGAATGACTTACAAAATAGTTATATAAGACTGTTTGTGTATGCTTGTATGCATGTGTGTATATCTGAGTGTGTATTTTACTGTGTGTGTGTGTGTGTGTGTGTGTGTGTCTGTGTTTCTTTTTTCTATGCTCAAAAACTAGAGCAACTCGCATCTCCATCCCAGTTGGCTGAAGTAGGGTAACAACGTGTTATATAAAATCCTACTTTCTTTGACAAAAGCGACTTTTAATAGCCTCAGAGAAACATCATATGTCTTCAGAAACTTTCCCAGTGTTTGAACTTAATGACCTTTCAAGTGCAGCCGAGCAAGGTAATTGAAAGTGATGGTGATATAATTATGTTTTGAATATACCTTTGAGAATCTTAAGCCTACATTTTCATCCATTCAAAGTACAAAAGCTCCAAGAATCTTTGGTTTTCATCTAGTTATATTCAGAGACAAAAAGACAGATTGATATACTATATTATATACTATACTGTTGATGACATTCCACTGACTACATTCATTCCCTAAACACGTAAATTAACCATAACCTCAACCCCAGCCTAAACCTAATGCTAATCTTAATCCTACACCCAAATCCTAATTTTAATCCTCCAGTAGAACTAACAGTAATTACAATTTTAACCCTAAACCCAAGTCCAAGCCTATAACTTGTCCCTTGAGGAAGGGAAATGTCCTCATCCTCTAATGCTAAAGCTGGTTCTCAAAAGGATACAAGTACAAGAACACACACACACCAGCACAGGCCTGCATTCATTCACCCTCTTTCACTCTTTCCCTCTCTCAATCTTTTCTATCAGAAGCTAAGAGGTCACTTGTGTCTCTTTTTAGAAATGAAAAGGTTATGTATCATCCAGTAACAGCCATTTTCTTTGGGCTCTGGCTGTCAAGAGAAAAGAAGAAAGCAGTAGGAGTTTTTGTTTCTCCTCAGTCATTCATCCTCCAGCATTGACCTCTCTCCTCTCCACTCTCCCCCTTCACTTTATTCCAATTTCTGCCCTCCTACTCGGCTTTTTAGCCCTCTCCAATGCTGCCACCCCATCGTTTACAGAGTAAAACAGAGGCTGTGAGCTGAATGAGCTCGGGAAGAGGACAGGGGGATTAAACCCAAGAGTGGGAGGATGAGACAGAAAAAGAGACAAGAGGGGGCAGAGTGGGGGAGAGGAAGATAAAACCAAGTGAAAGCTAGCACAGCGCTAGCTCCATGCTTGCAAGCTGTGAGGATCTTGGCTAACAAGCTGTCTTTACTATAAAGCCAGGACAGCCAACCGTGGTGACTGGCTATAACTGACGCTAACCAAGCTGAAGACTTAGCACACCAAGCAACAGTCACCATAGTTTCATGGGGTTTTTTTTGTTTTGTTTTGTTTGTTTTTTACTTTATTTATTGGGTTTTCAATATAATTTAAATTTACAAGATGACTGTACTTATAAGTTGTGCGTTATGTTTCATATTTTGAGAAGCCGCCTAAAACTGTAACAAAGAAAAATTACATTACAACCTATTACAACCCATGACAACTTAGTCTCACATAGCCAGACCTCTACACTTCCTTTTAGTGCTGTGCCAGTGTTGGATAAAAGTCTGGATGAAACCATTATCATTCTGCTATGGGGGAAAAAACACTCTGGCTTGTTTGTATTCCTTTAAACCAATCACAATCATCTTGGGAGGTGCTAAGCCCAGGATGCAGCGATGGTTCCCTTGCAAAATCATGTCGGGGGAGGGGAGGGGCTTGTTTGGGTGGAACATTTGCACATGGGGAGGTGAGCCCTGGCATTAAAATGGCTAAATCCCTGCAAAAGAAAATGCCAGATGGTAAAAGATGTATGTTGACTATGTGATATGACTTTAACTGATATTTCAGCGTGTAGGTTGCCAGCTCGAAGCTCGGAGGTTGTCGTTGTTTCACGTAGCAAAGGCAATTTTGAAAGTGGTAACACGCAGATAGCGGAAGGAGAGGATTCCGACTGAGATAGTCAGCAATGGCAGGTTTATACTGACAGTCTACATCCTGTGAGTCAGAGTAATTAAAACTAACAGTGAAGAAGTCCAAAAAACATTAAGCAAAAGCTAAATCAAACTAATGTAAAATGACATGATTTATTGAGAAGTGCCAGTGAATTTGAAACAAACCCTCTAGCTAGCCAAATGCTTCCACAAGCAATTTGACTTCTTGAGAAATGTAAAGAAAAAAAAACGCAGCTCTAGTGAAAACTAGCTTCAGCAGGAGCAGTAGCCTAATTTATGGTCCATCAGCCGGTTTAGAGAAGTTACCACAGGCATTGGGTACCTACCATAGGGACCTTGTAAAAATCTGACGAGCTCCAAGGCTGTGTTCACATTAGTCCTATTTGCAGCAGTTTATTCAAACTCTAGAGTGTTTCCTCCTTACTTTGTTCAGCCAGGTGAGAACAATGCAATTTGGCACCAGGTAAGCACACTGGGACACCTGAAAATTTAGAGCTTGGTCCTCAGAGAACCGCATTGTGGTTGAGAATGTGCTGCAAAGCAACCACAGGAAATGACTCTAAAATGCATGGTTTCATGGGTATAAAGACGAAAGACAAGATGAAGTGTGGACTGACGCTCATATTCAGCAATTTCTTTGTGATCTTAAAGGAATACTTCAACGTTTTGGGCATGTTCAATACCATTTTCACCTCTGTATGTCCACCGGTTCGGTTCCTGTAGGTAGCATTTTGTGTTAGCATAAAGACTTGAAGTCTACAGGAATCATTAACCTAGCTTGGTCAAAGTGAAAATAGAAATCTTACAGCAACCCTGAAGCTGTCTTATTTACACAATATATCATGTATTTGAAATACACGTCTTGCTGAACACATTTTCAGCGGTTTGAGTTTCTACCATCTAACTTCTCTTAAAATTACTTTTTTGAAATTCCCAAGATGTGCATTTCAGATACACAATACATTGTGTATAAGACAGTTTCTGAGTTCTTTTTTCTTTTTTTTTTACTTTGATGCAGCTAGGCACAAGACTTGAAATCTTTAAGCTAAGCTAACACGAAATGCTACCCATCCAAACCAAAGCAGAGGATGTACAGAGCTGAAAATGGTATTGAACATCTTGTCTCAGTCTGGTAAGTCAGAAAAAGGGTACTTTGCCCAAAACGTTACGGAGTATTCCTTTAACTGGTGTGAACGCCAGATCATTTCTGGCAAAGAGTACAGACATGTCCCTCACACACAGCTGAGGTACAGGCACTGGAATCAGATTTGCTTCGATGTTTCAACTGTTTGCCTCATACAAAAGAAAACAAATTGCAAGGGTGATAAGATCAGTGAACATGGAGATGCTGGACTTTGTAGTGAGCAGAAAAATTGAAGAGTGAAAGAGAGAGAGAGAGGCATGAGAAAGAAATAGGAAATGATCAAAAAATAGACAAGAAGACAAAGAGTACACACACACATGGACACCCAGGCAAGTCCTGTGGTGTGTTTAATGAGACAAGATGACTTGGTGCTGAGGGAGTCAGTAATTACAGCAATGCTCTCTCTTCTCAACTCACTTGATCACCCCTCCCTCTCTCTCCCCATGCCAACTTTAACTCTCTCCCTCCTTTCCCTTTTCATGCATGTGATCAGCTTTTTTGTCTCATTTTTTTCTCCCTCCCTCCTCATTTTATTGTTACTCCTCGCATTTCATTTCAGTTAGTTTTGAAGTCATTTCTTAATGAATGAGGAAGATGTTTCATTCCTTAATGAGCGGGTACAGAACGTAATGTGCTCTGTATTTCTGTACTTAAGTGATAAAAGTGAGAATAACTTGTGAATAATAGAGATAAGAGTTTCATTACTAATGATTGCAGGAAAGATTTAATGGGATAATGACGTGATATTTGTTACAATGCCATTGTAAGTGTAAATTTTTCAGGACTTAGCCCAAACATGTTATTTTATTTTAAACGTGTTATTTGTGGAAAAATATTACACACACACACACACACACACACACACACACACATGCATCAGATCCAAAATTCCCCTACCACCTGTACCAGTCAGAATATAGAATTATAACTGCACAAATTTCAGTTTCAGTTTGTTGAGTCAGGAGACTCAACTTTGTAAAACTGAGCACCACAAAACAAATGATGTGACACTATTACTATTTAATATACTATTCTAGAGATGAAAGACTTCATCTTGGAAATACATAAAGTTAACTTGATATCTCTCATTTTTTTACAGTACACAGGTAGGTATTTATAAGTTAGCCTAAGTATGCAGCGTAAGAGACTGCTAATGTGCAGTGTAATGTGCATCTGTGGCTGCTACTTAAGCTAGCAGTTGGAATTGGTGGTATGTTGAGTTTTTAATTATAATGAACTGGTTTCTGTGAATCACGCCAAATTTTCTAAAAAACACCAGAGATTTGTCAGAGGTCTTACGTCTTGTTCTAATTATATGTATATTTACCAATATATAAGGCAATATCAAACAAGAATTTTGAATGTTGGGCCTGATGCGCCTGGCGAGAAGGTCATGACAAGCTATTTAAATTATTCATGCTGACTCACAGATACAGTTGGCAAAACCAGACTTTTCACAGACGCACCTGCTGCCTTATTTCTCCATGAATCGAGCTGACTGACTAAATTACTCTGCTGCTCCTGCCGACAGCAGCTCTCCAGCAGTGGGCGAGCTAACGGAACTTACTGACAGTGGACCGCAATGTGAGAGGGCGACTTTATCAAGCTGCACTGTAGCAACTGAATAAACATATTGATTTATTCACTTAAAATATATATAATTGGCTACTTTTTTACTCGGGCACAATAGCTTATTACTGGGGCACTACCCCAGTAAATTGGGTGGGTCTTAGGTGGTGGGTCTGGTAGCTAACCGTAATATCAGGTAGGCTTGCAAGTAATTTATTTCAGCTGAGTGTGCAGTAACCTGAGGTAATATTTTGTGATGGTGTTGATGGATGAGGCTGAGTAGCTGTTGCCCTGTCTTTATCTTTGGAATACTTTGATATGTCCATCAGATATTAATGTAACGCTACCGCCAGGTCTGACCACACGTTTTCCTCCATTTTGTGACTATAATATGATGCATTAACAGACCAGTATCGAAAATTGTTTACTGGAGTGTTAGGCGAGGTTCCATGTATTCAGCTATTTTTAAAATCATCTCTGTGAGTTCCGTACTGATGTTTGATTTTTAAGATAGTACATGAAGTTAAGTCAAGTTAATGTGATGAACATAAATGTCATCAACAAAACAGCAGAAAAATGTTACACATCATCTGGCAATTAAAAAAATGATTTAAAAATTTGATCCGGGGCTTTTCTAAATACATCCGGGCTTAAGCCCCTAAAGTCCACACCTGGCTCCGCCACTGGTTATTATTATTAATATTATACAACAATGCTTAAATAATCAATTCCTATCTTACATTCATAGAACACAGTGTACACAATTTCTAAACATACACTTCATACATTTATAAACATGGGAAAAAAAGGACTATACTAAATAGTTTTTTTCTATTCAATATAGTTCTATTTTTATAGCACTTTTCACAAGCCACTTAAGTTTTGCAGCTTTGTTTCAAAATGATGGACTTTATAAAGAGGAGGGAAACTAAAGGGAAGAGGTAATATTTAACACAATGAATGTTGCTTTTGATGTTTTGCAGTGATTAATTATCCTCAGTACTTTTGTTAATGAAAACACTATTTGCCAGTATATAACTATAAACCTGGGTCTATATTTTATTTGCAGTCAGTATTTTTAGCTCAGGTTTACCATACCATTAACCATGCCCACATTCTGTGCATTGGAAGCAGGACCAAAGGGAAAGACATGCCCACCTGTCACCCACAAAGGAGCTTATTAAATCTGGTTCCACATCATAGTATGCTGCACAGAGGAACATGAGGCCCTCATGAGGAAGTTAGGGATAATCCATGACGAGGTGCTCTTCAATCGAAAAATGACCAATGCAGAGGCGAACAGCCTCCATGGTTTCCTCCAAAGAACTCAATATTTTTTGATAGAAGACCGCCTCTGAGTGGATTATCCCACTTATACTGTAACTCGGTTTGTCGGGCTGCTTCCATACCACTGTCAGTAGTAAAAGCAAAGGAATTACAGGGGGGGAAAATGTCAAAATTTAAAGGTGGGTAGTGCCGTTGTATTTAGGTTTTGAGGTTAAGTAGCTAGCAGTTAGCCTATGACAGGCAGGCAGCTAGCTGGGAGAGGCAGTTAAATGTTGCCTGGATTGGATGAAAGTATCTTGCTCCACTTTTCCCTGTATGCGGTGTTTGGAAAGTGCTTTTGACACTGACCTGACCTTTAGTAGATGTAGCTAGCTTGCTAACATCAGCTTACAACACATAGCAACAAGCTAGGTTTCAGAAAGCACATGAATTTGGAACAAACAGATACAGTGAGGAGCTCTACGGTACGTCTTAACAAAATGTCAGTTACTCAGAAATAACTGACCGCAGAATACTTTTATTAACCAATCAGAATAGAGTATTCAACATAGTCCTGTGCTAAACTGCAAATACTCTCTCAAATGTAGAATGTTAGATATAGGCATCTCTCCATTCAGGACTCTAGTCTTGTTGTTTGTGATCCTACTGCCCGGGGGTGTTTATGACGCCTGGTGTACAGTCTCAATTTAAAATCAGTGTCTCCGTGTTTATACCAAAGGATACCAAGGAAAAAGAAAAGCAAAAGGTTGTACATTTAGGACAAAAAACATATATGTATTCTTTGAGGTAACTTGATACTTTTTCTTTTAAATACACGCATACAATAGGCTTTTCCAGTTTCTATTCATCACTTCTTGTGTGACGTCTCAGCACCATACTCAACACTGGAATAATACAAATAATAATTTTGGAAAATGGGGTGAATCTATCGTGTCTCAATCAGTGGGTATTGGATGCTTTTTCTCTCCTGCAGACCCACTTTGTGATTTAGACTGATAAGACCACTGGGTTTGTACATGGAAAACTTGCACAATTCAGCTTTTATCTATCATTTCACTACATTTTTTTTCCCACAGAAACCAGCAGAGGCTGTTAAAAAGTTTTTGAACTTCCTTTTGAAATTCATTTCAATTTTATTTTCCAATGAGGGGAAGACATTCACTGCATCAGCAGTTTTCCCATTCTTCTCCTGTGCTGAGTCCTAACCGCCTGCATCCACACATTTGGAGAGGCTCGGCTTTTCACAGGAGACGAGGGTTGTTTGCAAAAGATTAGGAAAATATTAATGTAGTGAAGAGGGCTTTGGAGAAGCTGGGGAAAAGCATATTTGCATTATTACCTCTGACTGTGTGCGGTCTGGAAAGGATGATTTGTGAGCCATGAATTGCTGCTCAGTACTCGTTTCTAACCCTCACTCTCGCTCTATTTTCTCTCCTGGTTTCCTGGTCTCACTCACCCCCAGTAACTCTTTGTCTCTCTCTCTTTCTCTCTGTCTTCCCTCCAAACGGAGTGGTCTGAATCTAATCTGGACTCCCTTGCCAGTATCTTCAATTGGAGTTTAATTTGAGTATGCAGCGTTTCACGTCCATCTGAACACATGGTGTAATCTTTATTCTTTTGCCATGGTGGACCTTGTGCTAATATACAATAGATACTGTCAATTTCTGTGGGAACGAAAGCCTGCAACTCTTCAATTCACAAGCAGTGAGCGAGAGCCAACTGTGTTCCCTCCAAATTTATGGCATGATTCCTCTCTGGGTAATAAAGCTATGTTACCTGTCTGCACATCTTTAATGCCCCAAAGGCAGTAGGTCACGAGGACACACGTTTGCGAGTTATGGCAAGATTTCAAGTCTTTCTAATAAGGGGAAGAAAGGTATTTGCATACTGAGAATTCATGCTTCATTTGAATACCAGCAAGCTTTCAGCCATAAGCCCTTCGTCAGAGGTCAGCAAGCAAAGCAATGAGCATAACACTCGCAAAAAAATAAATAAATAAATAAAAAATAGGGATATGTAAATCTACAGATTTACAAATATTAAAGACAACTAGCGCTGTTATAGGAGAGTGAAGTACCATGCCATCAATAATCATAGGTCATAAAAATATATACTTCTACTACAGACAAAGATGGACCTAATTACAAAACAGCCTAGATTAAACATTTTATTGTAATTTCTCTGAGTTGCACAACAAAATAAAATATTGAAATGACAGAACAAACAGGATAAAAAGATAACATGCAACTGCATGTATAAATGTATGAATAAAAGAGATACATGCATGAAGGCATCTATATGCATATGCATGCTACTGTGTACGAATACATGTGTGCACACAAACAGACTTATGCATACACTTACACTCACAGACACACGTAATTGTAGCAGGTGCTATTGGTAACACCTACAGAACGAGCAGTGTACACACACACACACACATACACACACACACACACACACACACACACACATACATAAACATACTTATGCATATGCATGCTCACTCACATTCAAGTGTTATAAAATTGCAATTTAAAAGAGTGTGTTTTGTTTACTTTTTTCTTTGACTATTTTTAGAATAATGCTACTTCTACTTATCATTTTTTGCTAAAGAACTCTTAAATCCCATCCATTTGTGCCTCTCCATAAGCATAAGAAACTGGTCGTTCACAAATTGGCCCATTGTGGAAAAATTCAAAGCCAATGGTCAGTCAGCAAAGAAGAAAAGAGAAATGTGTCTTCTACTTGGAGTGCCTCATTTTGTAATTTCTAATTTTTCCAACTAAAAGAATCTTGTATGACCTCTGTGCTCTCATCATTCTGTAACTGTGTGGAAAAAAATCACATGCAACAATGTTCTCTTTTCTAACTCAGTAAGTATTTAAAGGAGCTACTTCTTGACTTGAGCAGATTTTTACGCTGGTAATTTAACTTCAACTAAAGTAGAACACCTGCAAAGGGCCAGTGCTTCTACTTTGTTTTAGTACTCTTTCTACAGTGATCACATTCAAACCCTGATATCAAAATCTTCCATACTGAGACCAGGGGACTGAAGTCTATCTAGATTGGGGATCCAGTATAACCCCCTCTGGCATAACCTTCTATCTACACCTTACCCTCTTGGCATTTCATTGTGTTCAATATCCCATATCATAAAGAAGAATATGGAATGAGAACATTCATTAAACTAATGTGCAACAGGGTAGTTCATTACGGTCATTGCGTCTAATGGAGCTCTTATGGTCAGTGATTCTGTGTTTAAGGTTACAGGGATTTTTTTCCCCATATAGGTCTTGTCATATGGGCATCTTTGTGAATAGACATTTTTAGTACTACATTTGTTTAAAAAAATCTGATGCACACTGTCTAAAACAGGAGGTTTTTAGGTGCACACGGATAATTCCTATACTTCAGACCAGACAAAAGGGTTTATTTAGGATCTAACTTGATGCTGCCTCACAGAGGTTCAAAACGTGCAGAGGTGCACTTGAATTGAAAGGGGGAAGATCCTTTAATTGCTGAATCAGTGGTCAAAAGGTGCCGATATTTCAGAATGATGTTTCCCAGGAAATGAGTTTAGGGGTTGATGATACGTGACCCAGCAACTTTCCTTTTTATTTACACTACGTTTTTCCCTTTTTTGTAGCAGATAGGGAAATGCTTTAAGAGTTTGATAAGCCTACTCAATACAGAGGAAAAAACTTTATCCAAAAATTTTTTTTTTCATTGGCTTCATCAAAGTCTTTTGGTACAGGGTAATAAAGAGGTTACCATCACATAGTTTGATATACATAAAGAAATACCACATTTAGAGTAAGGAATCACACTATTACATAAAGCAACAAGGTCTGTCATGTTATTTTTATTATTTTTTAATACAAAGCTATATTCAGATAACCCCACTTATAGGAGCAAAAGTTGAACTTATCTATGTGCCCCTCATGTTCACTTCTGAAAGAGAAATAATTAAGCCAGAAACAATGCAGCCAGTTCACAGATCAACATACTAGGTAAGAGAACTGCCTAAGATAAAATTCAAACCTCCACACAGGAGATATTAATGTATGAGCTCTTCATATCAAGGGTAGCTAGAATAACATGGCAGACCTTTTAAAACTGATGTCTTGCTAATTATATCACTTGAATTTTTGACATATGACAAGAGCATCTGATCTGAAAAACACGAGGAAAATTCTCAACAACTCACTGAGGACTACTGCAACATTGTTTTTCTTAAACCAAGTCTTTTCTTTGTTAAAAACTGACCCTTTTTGAGTCGACTTATCTTTATCAGTTCAGTTACATACATACCTACAAGCAAATACACACACCAAACCATAAACTAGATGAAATTACAACTTACCTTTTCTGTGTCCAGTTAGCTAGCCAAATACAGTTCAAGCCTCAAGCTGCACCTGGATGTTTGAGCACATTTCAACAACGGGGTGTCAACAACGGACGGACTCACTTAGGGATATTAATTATTCTTAGCCAGCCCTACTTGGGTGGACGGGCAAAACATGTCTAAATAATTAGATAGAGGCTGCTGCAAATTGTTGCAGTCCACAGTTGATTGACCTTTTGGTCTTATCGAGGCTTTTGTGACATTTGGGCAGGAGGTTAAACGGTATGTTCACAGTTGAGAAAATCATGATCATTTTTGGATGTCCAGTTCAGTTCAAGAGTTCCGCCTTAGACATCCAAGTCTTTTTTTTTTTTTTTTTTTTTT
>OMKZ01040189.1:47055-70268 GCA_900302535.1 Neoniphon sammara | reverse complement strand
TAGTTCATCCCGTGAGCTTTCCAAGCCTTTTTAGAAAATACACCCTCAGCCCAGGCTTAATCTCTATCCGCTGGCTGCAGACAAAGAGTTTCATAACTGGAGAGAAAGCATGTACTGTACTACTGCCCAGCTCCTCTCCCATTCATGTTCTGTGGGGGGTAAATAACAAAGCTGGATGTCTCTCTGCTGTCACCTGTGTTGGCTGCATGTCAGCCCTTGCTGCGTTGGCCACAGGCCTTCAGACGCCATCTTAGCTTTGGCCCGCCCCCCTGTGATGTCGCCTCAGGCATTTATTTATCAAGGCTGGACTATTAACATGCCATCTGGCCACAGCCACCCACCCACTAGCAGATGGAGCTGCTCCATTTACGCATCAATGATTTTTTTTTCTCATAGGTTTTCATAAAATTTAACACCCAGAGATTAAATTCATAACTGCATTTTAGCCATTACTAGTCTTTTGCGTGAGAAGCTCCAGGCTTCGCTTAAAGTTGATTAAAGATATGAAATGTTATGCATAATAGCCAGAGCTCAGCAGAAAATGTGTGCTTTGGGAGTCAATTTCATTTCCATGTTACTTTTAGGATGACAAAGCTCTAGTTCAGTATTGGTTTCTCTGATGTGAGAGACTTGAGATGGCAGAGCGTGACAAGGAGATCAATAATTATTGGTTGCTGTAGTCATATTTCTGAAATATGAAGGGCTTCATTATGAAATGCTATAGATTCATTTTGAAATAAGCAAATAAACAAACTAACAATACATCAATAAAGGAATAGTTCAAGGTTCAATGCTCTACATTTCAAAAATACATCTGATTATGCATTTTATCATTTTGCAAACAAAGGTAATTTTTAATAATAATGTAAACTTCTCAGTAGAATTCCCCAGTTTTCAACATGTAATAGCAGATATCAGCTATTGGAATAAACCTCTTCCCGTATGGGCATATCAATAGTGCACATTGGACATATGCCGAATATACAGTGTGGAAACACTGATAGGGAATCCTCAAACCATTTTGCAACATCTGAAATGTGAAAATCCAATTTCCACTGGGGTGGAAGTTTGTTTGAACATTCCCAGGCCTGCTCAGCATTTTCCTAAGTTTTAAAAGGTTAATGAAGTAGATATTGGCACCCAATATATTTGCATACTCCATTTACAGGCTCTCCAGATGAGGTATTGTATCAAATTCTTCAAATTAACTTGCTTTGGCATGCCTCAGGGAGTAGAAATGAACATGGCTGGATCCCCTGAAAACACTGGTATTAGAAATCACAGCCAGTAACCATATAAATATTTCTCTCGTTTTTTAATATGTGGGGAGGTATTTGGAGTATCTGTCACATAACACAGAAGAACACAAGGGGGTAGGTCAATACTGTACTGCTGGACTTCTGTACTAGCTTGAGGCACATATAATATCCATGGAATAAAACTAAAATGACTTTACTTTAACAATATAGGAAAGACACTCTCTAATTTGATTTAGCTAGTGAGCTAAAGCTAGTGAATGTATTCAGGGTTCCCACATAGGTCTGGAAAATCTATAATGGTAATCTGTATGGAAAAGATTTTGGTCTTGATAAATTTGGAAACTGCACAACATAATGTGGGAAAGTATGGAAAAATATTGTACTGCCCTTTTGTGAATACAATTCCACATTTTCTGTAATTTTAGACTCCCGTCATCTCATGATATTTGTTGCTGTAAATATTAATTTGTATGCTCATACGGCAGAGTTAGAAAGGGCAAGATAGCTATTGTAAACTATAAAATCCTCAAATTAAATGAAAAGAAATTAAGGTCTGCAAAAAGTATGGGGATTTTGAAATTGAATTATGTGCATTGTGCCTGAGGAGAGGAAACAGACAGAATGTTTTGGTTTATCTTAAAGTAACACCTCAATTTGCCCTTTTCTGACACATGTGCACCAATACTATTAAAAGATCTTAACTATTATTGTCTTAACCAATCCAAGCCTAATCTAGCGTGTTACCACATTTCCCGACACCACAGCCAGTGTCCCCTAATGGCCTGTACAAGGCTGTCTTTGTAGCGCTTGGGTAATGGGGATGGACTTGGGCCCTGCGCAGTGGAAAGAGTCTTTATATTGTTTTTGGAGAGCTCTGGTCCTTAGCATTGGGCTTGTCTGCGACTGCCAGTTGTACTTTAGTCATGTATCCTAGTCCAAGAATCCTCCTTCTCTCCTCCAAAGTCAGAACAAAGTCCTCAGGAGTGAGACAATGAAGAAATACTGGAACTTTTGTTGCAATGGGCAGATGTAGGGGTTTTCACAGCACCGTGCCTGGACCGTTAAGGAGTCTGTTTGAGCAGATCTAGGGGTAACTTAATCCAAGCACACTGCTCTGGCTTCAATAAAAAAAAAGTAGCTCTCCAATAAGTCACTGAGGGCTGTGATGACATGGTGCTTTCCGCCAGGTCCTTTAGAGGAGCTGGCAGCGTAAGGGCCACTCAACAATAATCAGATAGCCAGGCTGTTCAGCTCCGCACAGCTCTGAGAGTCGGAAAGCTCATTGGGCTGAAGGCTGAGGGTTTTGGGCTTTGAACGGATCACAGTTGTAACTGGCTGCAGGCCCTGAGTCCAGACGCTGTGTTCATGAAGGATTTTACAATTAGATATTAAGTACGACACAACCAAGCCATTGCCTTGAAGCCTGAAATGAAAATCCATTAAATTCGATTTTTTTTCCCAAGGTAATGAAGGTACGGGAAAAGGGTGAAGTCAAGGTGAAAACAGGTGGCAGGGTAGCCTGGTGGGTAAACACACTGTCCTTCAGCTAGATGACCCATGTTCAAACTCCAGTGTTGGCATGCATCTTCCTTGAGAGTCCCTCATGAGGACATCAAATCCCTACCAGATATGGGAGGGCTGAGTCTGACCTTTGACTTTCCTGGAGGGGAATGAGAGAATTTCATTAAGTGGCTCAGTAAAGTATCAAAGTTTAAGATAATAATGATAATAAAGTATAAAAGGCTACTTGCTTCTTACAGTGTTGAAGGAATACTCCGATGTTTTTGGCAAAATACCCTTTTTCCAGTTTATCCAGAGTGAGACAAGATGTTTGATACCATTTTCACCTCTGTACGTCCACTGGTTAGGTTCCGATTGGTTAGCATTTTGTCTTTGCTTAGCATAAAGACTTGAAGTCTACAGGAGTCATTAGCCGAGCTCCGTCACAGTGAAAAAATAAACCTTACAGCAACTCTCTGAAGCTGTCTTATTTGCACAATGGACGAAGGGTATGTTGCCCAAACTGTTGGATTATTCCTTTAAAACTAAAACACATTCTGTAGCCTTTAGTTTTTACCTTGATTTTTCTAAATGCCCAGACTTTTGGTATCTAATGTAAGTGAAAAACTTTGCTTTGCATTTTTTAGTATGTGGTTGAGTCAGGCTTGGCGCTGTGAAGTCTGATTGTGGCCTGACTTGTGATCCTTCTGACAGGGCACTCCTTTTTTTAGAGACTAGGCCTTCAAACACACTGGGGAACTTCTACTGCTCTGGCTATCATTAATCCAATGTCAGGGCTCCTTATAAGTGCCTGGCACCACTGACCAGAGACACTTTTTGCTGTCGGACTCTGTTCTTTTTCCATTTGAGGTTAAATTCTCTTTCTCAGTCTCTCGCGTACTTCCGCTTTAGTTTCCCCTGTGCTTCACCCTCCCCAAAAAGGAGATTTCAGGCATACCTTAGTCCGTGAGCACCAAGTTTATTTACTATCTCTCTCTCTCTCACACACACACACACACACACACACACAGAGCATCACCTTTGTTCATCCTCATTCATTATTCATGACTGTGCTATTTATCAGTCATTACATTTGGAATATGAATTGGCTACAGTATTCCCTAAAGCCCCAGTTCAGTGGTCCAGCAGACTTGTATAAAATGAGCTCATTACTATTTATCTGTGTTTCATTTCCCTAATTTATTTTGAAGGTCACTTTTTTGAAAATACAGGGTTTTACATTTGCTCTCCGTTTGAGAATATCGAAAAAATTGCAAATGGCTAGGGCTGAATTTATTTCATTGCTCCCATAAATTTAGAGACTTGCAGATTTGGTTTCCAAGCGTTATTATGTTAGGGGGCAAAGACAACTGGCTGGCAGCCAGAGTAGCTTAATTGTTTGAACCCAGTGCCCGTTTGTTGCCAGAAGGAAAAGTAACTTTCTTAAAGTGTGGAAAATAGCATTAACACTCCACTTGTCTATAAAGGTCTCGCCTCGTTACCGTACCTCCCCCTACGCCGCAGAGAGAGAAACACTTATAACATGATAAGTCAGGATTTGAACAGGCTGTATTTTTTGCAAGCTCAAACAAAACGGCAATTCTTCCACAGCAGTAAATACTTTGAATAGTTTAGCTATGTGGCGTTTGTGTGCATTGTGTGTATGAGCTTAGAGAGTCTCATGATGGACTAGTTAGCGAGGCTCACTGATGTTTCCCAACATATGTGGCTATTATTTACTGTAGGTTTGCAAGGCCGGTCAGCGCTGCAGTTGTAAAGCAGGCAGATTTAGTTACGGCCGTGACAGTAGCTGTCGGCAGCGAGGTGGTCTGCTTCATTCAGAGCTCTCAAATCATAACTGCTTTTACCACAGGCAGGGTTTACTGTGCACTAGAAATCATTACGTCCTTTCTTTTATATGAGGTACTTCAACGAGACACATGTACAAGGATCCATCTGTCTGTCTTCATGTGTCTCTTCCACATTACTCTACTTGCACTCAATTAAGGGTGTTTTCACACTTGGTTCATTTTAGCCTCTCAAGTGGACTCAGACCTTGGGCTCAGCAATTTTTTGTGCATAAGTGAACATGCCGAACGAACTCAGACCCCCTCAAGAGGTGGTCTGAGTTCAGTTCATTTAGAGTTCATTTGGAGGTCCACTTGATTTGAGCAGTGTGAACACAAAGTGGTTCCAGTACATTTCACTTTTTTTATGCTTTAGGCCGATTTCCTCAGCACACAGATAGTCAAAATACATAACAGGCTACAATTAAGAGTGCGCATGAATGTTTTGTCATGTAGCCTATTTCATATTTTTTGTGTTCAGATGCGATTTGAGTCTTTCTGTTTCTCTATTTCTGTTGGCTAATTTCAAAACTACCCACAATGCAAATCAACAAGGGTCTGAGTTCTAAAAGACCTGTATTGTGAACAGTAAATAGATTGAGATCCCATCAGAGTGCAAGAGAGCTCAGTTCTCTTTCTGGTCCACTTTCAGCGTGAACGCAAAGAGAACTACTGCAGTCGATCCACGTAAAGAGGACTGAGTTTGGTTCATTTAAAAAGGACTATATGTGGAAACACCCTAAGAGATGCACTACACTTAGGACTTAGAAGCTGCCAAATTGCAAATTTATTCACATTAAAAAAAACAATAATTATGATAAATCATACACCACAGTTACAGTCTGTGTGTGTCTCTGACCCACTGTGTTCATGGGTAGATCCCCTGGTTTGCCTGAAATTGGCTTTTCAGTGATGCTGGGGACGTTTTGGTTTGTATACCATTAGCTGTAAGTGCATCACATGGCTGTGGCCAGCAGTGAGCTGGTTGTGACTGTTAATGTGAGGCCAGCAGCCACAGCACAAGGAGGTCAGAGCAACAACAACAATGTAACAAAGCAGGAATACGAGAGTAAAGCGAAGCTAAACATGCAGTAGACAAGACCTGTTCAAAAACACCGTGAACATCAACATTGTTTTTCCATGCTGACAGCATCTGAAGGAGACAAGAAAGGCTGAGAGGGAAGCGCGGAGCTGTTTCTGTACTGCTAGGCAGGTAGATGCTCATCATTTATAGGACGAAAAGCACCAAAGGGTGCAAATGCTGTTCCCTCAAGATGTTCACATATTCAAAAATGATTTATTTTTATTTTATTTATCCTTTATTTAACCAGCATAGTCACACTGACAATAATTCTCTTTTCCAAGTGAAGGCAGCACACATTGAAACAGTGAAAACAATTGAAAACGCTGAAACATCAAAATATCTACAACATAAAAAATAGATAATATTGTAATATTATAATGCTCCATAACACTGCAGGGCTTTCCTTCTTGAAGAAACCCATCAAGCATTTAACAGATGGTGACATGCAGGAGGAGGTAAACTTCATTTAATAGCCCCACTGGAAATAGAGTACATACAAGCATGTACACACATGCACATATGTGATTTTGTGTGCTCATAAACACACACACATACACACGCACACACACACATACACATACACACACACAAAGAATGACCTCGTATGCCCTTCATCTTCTGAAAGAAATCAGATGGCAATGTTTGATGTCTTGATTGTCTGTGTTTCCTCATTAACATAGTGTATAGAGTATATCATGTTCCCGTCCCTTTATTTTAATAGTTAGTTCTCCGAGGCCTACTGTATGCATAATGCATTACTACCTTAGGCTTTCAGTCCCCAGACATCTCTCAGGACTTTAATCTGCTCCTCAGAGTGACTTGTTTTTGACAGTTTTGCTTTTTTGCCATCTTATTTCACACAATTCATTGCGCAGACAAGACATTCAAGGTCAAAATAAGCGCCTAGTGGAATCATTACTCACTCACTGTTTGTTAAATTGTCGGTTATGATAAGACCAAATGATTGTATGAACAACACAAATAGCGTTTTCTGGAGAGTGCCAATCTGCCAGCTACAGTACATGAATAAGAGCAAATCCAAACACGAATGCAATTGCTGCGATTTCAGACTTTGATTGGGATGTAATTATTTTTAGAGCTTCAGCTCTGCATAAATTCTTTAGGAATAGTACATTTTTGTTGTTGTGCAGATGCCTAATGGCTTTTTATGTTTGTCAGGGTCTTGGACTAATGTATTGCATAGAGGTTGCAAAAAAATGGTAGCTGTATTATGTTACAACTAAAAAACCATCAGTTATCAAATAGTTTCGAAGGAAATCAGTGATCACCTGCTGGAGTGGTGCTTGAGGGATAGAAGGTAATGTGTCTGATTACAGGCACAAACATCATTTAGCATCATTTTAAGGGTAATTAAGGTTGGAAATGCTAATATCCTTATAGCAATTGCAACAGATTGTCTGTGTATTCGATTAATTTTGGACTTGAAGCCGCACTAAGCAGGATTTTATGTAAAAATACGCCTGTCTTGTTCATATACAGTCTGCTGAAAACAAACCTTTCCAACCCTGCTGTTTATACCTGCAGCTTTGAAGACCGTGTTAGAGGTGCCTGTTGGGAGCCGCTTTCTCCGAGTCAATGCCAAAGGCCCTGATATGATGGGTGAGTACTGTGGGGAGAGAGAAATGCATCAGTTCATGTGTACAATATAGACAGCATGCTCACACACACACACACACACACCCCTGGACAAACAAATATTTCCCTCAAGCTTTACATTTGCTGCCTGTGTTCTCCCTCTGTCTCAATCTAGGATAACAAAGGCTGCAGTTGCTGAGTACAGCAATTTATGAATGCAGTCTTTACTATTTCTGATTCTGCATCTGTGAGCCTCATAGACTTGAAATAGATAGTCTCTCTCACACACACACACACACACACACCCTCACATTCCAACAAGGCTGCCATGAAAATGTGTGTGTAAGAGTAGATATGAGGGGACTAGAGAGACGGAGAGCAAAAAAGAGATAATGATGATCTGTAATTGTTTTTGAAGCAAATAATCATCACACTAAGGCTTCTGTAACTGTTGGTGGTCTGTTTTGAAAATTTACATTCTGTATACTGCTTTGGCATTATATTGTGTGATAAGCAGTCATGCCAGTAAAGCCACTGAATTTAAGTAATTGAATTGAGAGCGAGAGAGAAATACTGGATTAGCATCTAGGATGCATTTTGCCAACCAAGCATGAAAGGAAAACTATGGAATGCTAATGAACTTATTAACTGTGCTAAGCTATAGTGCTTTGATGAGGATGTACAGTACGGAAATATTGAGCAATGAACAGTGGATAACATTTGGTTTTGCCTTGAACCTAGTCATATTTCTGAATACAGGGTTCGTACAAAGACTTGAAGTTTTGGAAAATGCTTGATTTGAACTGTAAAGTTCAACTGTCAAGGTTAGGAATATGCTTGAATTCAAACATACTCCTTGAAAAATGCTTGATTTTCAACCTAATTTGGTGTTTCATCTAGAATGTCACTCATGTAAAAAAAAATCCTTTAATATTTGAAATGATCCCGTTCTCTAGAAACCAGCAAAAATTAAATAATCATGATCAAAACTGCAATCAAAGTTAATATGAAGGGCTGGTAAAAAATAAACAAGGTCACAATCTACATCGATTGCTGTGGGTATAAAGGAATTCTATAAACTTTATTTTTCGCAATTGCATTTAAATTAACACTTTAGATTAGATCATGAAGGATTCTAGTCTGGAAATTTTGGTTTAGGTACCTTGAAAGTGCTTTAAAACAGCTTGAATTTTACTTTCAGGAGGCTGTACAAACCCTGTGAATAAAAAATAAGTGGGGAAAAAAATCCAGCTTGCTGTTACATCTCAGGCTGTTTTTATTGTGCTTGCCTGTGTGATTTTGGTTTCTCTACTCTTTTGTCAATCGAGTGGCTTGTTTCTACTGCGAGAGTCCACAATGAACCCAGATAAACCCAACATATGTCCATAAGCCTTACCCTGGTAATACACTCAAGTTCCGACAACATAATACCCTGAAGAGCTGCAAGCTTTTGTGGATATGTGCTTTGTCAGATGTTTCAAAATGGGGGGTGGGGGGTGGGGGGTTGGAGTGACCTCAAAATTACTTTAACAGATCATTCATCAGCTATCAGGAGATCAGTTTAGTGGACGGGGAACACTAGAAAGAGAAGCTAAAGAGAGAGAGACCACAGTAAAAGAGAGGAAACCAAACACACATTTACAACTCTGTTAACCCACCCCCAGGTTCACGAACTCCTCCAAAGCTAAATATTATCAGAAGCCTAATCATATATTCACCATTGGTAACACAGGACCTCCTCAAAGGGACTATTTTGATTATAAATGGCTTCTTTTCATGATATTGCAAAGGCCATAGGATTGTTAATTGTTTCAAGTTGTGAAAGCTTTGGGAGAAAGGTTGTAATTGAGGTTGGAAATACATGGGACTGGTTTGTTGAACATAATTGGTGTTTGTTGAAATGTTCTTTCTTTAGTTTTTTTGTTCAATGAAAAATAATGTTTTGGCAAGCAAATTGGAGATTCTTCATTATAAAGCGAGGGAATAACAGAGAGAAAGATGAAGTGTACGGAGAAATGCGACACAAGGAAAGGCTGATAGTTTGCCTTGCCGCATCTGAATATGATTATCCTTCTCATGAAGGATAACTCTGTCTGTGCAATGTTTGTTTTCCCACTTTGCCAGCTCAGTCATTTTGTCTGAGATGCTTAACAAAGACATCAACCGGTGTCATCAGAAGTCATGCAGTCGTCCCCCCTGCCATATTTTAACTGTTAACCTCCTGCATTATGATCTCATTGTCATGACATTACCTCAGTGGTGGGCTACAGATTGTTTCCCTCAGATCAGCATGGGAGTAGAGGTCTTCACGGGTCCACCCAGACCCAAAAACCTGAGCCCCAAGGGGGGGGTCAAAGTCTTGACTTGGCATGGGCCGGTTCTATTATAACTGCCACGGGTCTTGGGTAAGCAAATCTGAAATTGATTTATCTGTATGGACCCACTGGGACCCGATCAGCTTTTTTCCATATTAAATTCTTTGATCTTACCTAGACATACTGGTAATTTGTTTTGGAAATGGAATTACGTTCTCTTTCGGGCATGCGCTGCCTCCGTTTTGGACCGGGTCTGATTATCCTCGGGTCTGTTTCTGTAAGGATAAATGGACCGCGTGTTCCAGTGGAATCCACTCAAGGTCCAATTTATTCATATCGGGTTCGGGTAACAACACCATGGGTCCATTTCGGAACAGGTCCATGGAGACCTCTACATGAGAGACAGAAAAATAGGGGCACCAAAGACAACTATGCCATCAATTTTTTGGTTCATTCTTTACACCTTTGAATTCAGATTTAAAGTCCTCACCACCTCCAAATTTCTGTTAGAACCTCTGTTTTGGGAAATGTCAGTGAAGGCAATTAGGATGACTACAAGAGTCTCGCTGAAAACTTTATTGGGTCGTGCAAGGACAACCTTCTGCAGCTTAAGACCAAGGAGCTTGAAGTGGATTTCCAATGGAGCAAGAAGCCATGAATCTGGCACCATCCTGGGAGAAGATATTGAGGTGGCTTGTAGAAGTTATTGATGGGTCCTAGATGTTTCTGGGTGTGCATATCAACAACAAACTGGACTGGAATGACAACACAGAGGCATTTTCCAGGAAAGGACACCGTAGGCTGCTGTTCTTGAGGGGGCTCAAGTTTTTCAGTGTGTCCAAAAGAATACTCTACATTTTCTAATGGCCGTTTGTGGCCAGCACATTGGTTTTTGTTTTTGTCTTTCTGTGCTGGGAAGGCAGTATCAAGGCAGGGGAGGCCAGCAGGCTCAAGAAACTGGTTAAGAAGACTAGCTGTGTAATTTGGCTGAGCCTGGACACCCTGTAGTTAGTCGAGAAAACAATGAGGTTCAAACTGAGCTCAGGCTTGGAAAATGCCTTCCAAATGGTAAATGGGCTGCATTTGTATAGTGCTTTTCTAGTCTACCAACTGCTCAAAGGGGTTTGCAATGTATGCCTCACATTCACCCATTCACACACACATTCACAAACTGATGGCAGAGCCTGCCATGCAAGGTGCCATGCACAAATACTATGTGATTAGCTGATGCAACTATGGAGTTCCTGTTGTTTATCCCGGCAAGTTGAACGATGGAGAGCTTCAGGTGTTCCTTCATGCTGACTGCCATGCAGCTTTACAGTGCCTCAGCCATAAAGGAGATCAAGGAGCATCAAGCATCAAGGAGTTATGCTGAACTGCTCTGGGCAGCTCTGTACATCTGTACAGATTATCCAGACTTTCCTGTAGATTTCTGTACATATACAGTACCTGACACTATTTTGGCGCATATTTGCACAGCTTGCCCTGTTCACACAGTTTCCTTTTTATGCGGCCATATGACTCCCAACTGTGAGTGTGAAATGAGTTTAACAAGGCACACTTGCACATTTGCCTTTGCGCAGCCTGCACACATAACCTTGAAGTGAAGCAGGGAATTGCAAACTCACTTGTATTTGTAAATTCTCGGTCGGAAGCCGGGGCACTGCCTGTGCTCCTCACCTTCATTTTGCTATCTAAATCCTACTCTTTGCCTCCTGCTGTGTATTAACTCACCTCACCTCACCTCACTTCATCCCAACATACCTCACTTCATCTCGTTTCACTTGATCCCATCTCATCTCATGTCATGTCATCTCACTTCACCTTATCTTGTCTCATCTGGTCTGATCTCATCTCATCACACCATACCTCACTTCACCTTGTCTCATCTTGTTTCACCTCATCTCATCTCTCTCATTATGTGATAGTTCTTTCTGGATTCTTTCTGCATTTCTTCTACATTTGCACATCATTCAAATCAATTCTCACCACCATGCATTCATAGAGTTAATATTCACATTTACATGAATGTATGTATCTCTCTCTCTCTCTCTCTCACTCACTCACTCTGTGTGTGTGTGTCTCTCCCTCAGTTATTGAGGCTGTTTCTCTTCAGGGGAGGAGGGAGGAGACCAGTCTGGTGTCTACGGGCTCCTATGTAATAGGAAACACCTCTCTGGACTTCCAGAGGGGGACGGATAGGCAGACATTGAGGACACATGGACCGCTCAGCGCTGATTATATCATCAAGGTGAGACAAAGGAAAGAGGACTGACACAGATTTATAGCAAAGCAGCCTTGGCCTTTGATTTACATATTTCATTAAAGATAGAACCTCAATAAATCAGAAATTGTTGCACAATATTTAGCAGTGCAATGAAATTTCATGAGGTAGTTGCCTGACTGTAACTGCCAGAGGCACTGTTTGTGTTATTGTTGGAGAGGTCTATTAAATCTGTTCAAAATCAGCCAATTTGTAGCAAATGCATTGTTTCACAGCCCCTTTTATGTTGCAGTTGTCAAAAAGATGAGCACTCTAGCAAAACAGGCACCCTACAAATACAAATTCAGACGACTGTCTCGCCAAGATGTAGAAATGAGTGTTGTGCAATGACTTCACCCTCATGACGGCACTACTCTGATAGGCAGAGTGGAGCGCTGCATGGCACTCTAGATGTTGTCTTTCAAATGGAACCAATGACATCATGTAGCACCCTGCAGGATTTGGATGGCAGCCTATTGCACTGAGTGCAGTTACTCCATCTTATCCACATAAGACAGTTTAAACTCTGAAAACAATAGGGGCTTCTATCTTAAATGCCCTTTCCTAGTTAAGTATTAAAATTGAAATTAGTCATTTGATGAAGTAGATACTAGGAAGAGGAGTGTGGCCCAACTCCTTGATTGCATCCACAGTTTTGTCTGATGTATGGATGAAAAGGATTGGTCTAGTTTGTGCTGGCACCAGAGCCCAGTCTCCTAGTATCTGTTCAGGCCGTCCTCTACAGCTTCAGAGTTCTCTAGTGTTGATTACAAGTCTCAAGTGGATACACTGGGTGCATTTCAATAAGCCTTTCCTTCTGGGCGCATTTTAAATAAGGCTTGTCTATGCACAGAGATCAAAAAGCTTAAAAGTGTTGTAAATTAGCCGCCACATCACAGCTGCCACCGTGGTTAGGGAGTTACTCATTTGTGTAGTTGTGTAGTAGCCTTGTAATAGCACTTTGTGGTTTTGTTATGCGTGTTGGAGGGCAGAATATTGCAGGTTCAACATTTGGTGCAGTTCTATTGGCCATGCCGTGGCCAATACCTGATCTTTCCATTTGAATCACTTTAATGAGAGAGGGAATGTGCTTTGTAACCACTGTCATGTCAACACTCTTTCTCATTTTCTCTGTTTAATGTCTATCAACCAATATTGGGAATAGTGCCAGTTAAAGTCACCCAGGTAAAAGTTCCATTAAACAAGTTCTTTATTCTTTCATTCTTTTAATCCTTCCATTTTATTGTTACACACCTCCATTTTGATCCAAGCTGAAGCAGTTCACTAAAGAACAATGAGTGAACATTTACTACAGTGATTTATTGTGAAGACAGTGTTCATATCTGTGCCACTGTGTTCGGTCACTTCGTGTATTCACTTATTCATTCACACCAGGGAAGCTATCACAGCTTTTCTCCTTCTCTCTCTCTCTCTGTCTCTCTCTCTCTCTCTCTCTTTTGGCATGATAGCTCATTTATTAGAGTAGGTAAGTGCATGAATATTTTACTTTCTCCTAGCTATATTTTCAGGGAAGGAAGTTTGGCCTATGAAGAGCTCAGTCCCCTCAAATCCTATCCAAAGTCTTGCCATGAATAATATCTAAGTCTTTTAGATCATCAAACAAAAAGGAGGAAGTGTTGGGAAGTGTAAGTTTTACCATCTAAAGCAACTTCTCACTTATAGGAGGGAACATCTACATCTTTCACCTAGGCACAGCTACAGGTTTCTGTACACATGACCAGTTCCTACAGCTTGAAGTGTTATGTGCAGAGTGGAGGGCAGATCTTATAGAGATATCCAAGCAACTCATGTTTTAACAAGAAGAGATTAAACAATGGGCTGTCAGGCCTTCAGAGACGAATGATGCTCATTCTAATGTTGCATTCACAATAGGCAGGTAAGTGCCAAACTTATATGTTCATTGTTTTCAATTGAATTACAGTGGTAAACTCTGCCAGCACTAGCTTAAAGTTTGCTGACAGAACTTGGTGACAAAACAACCAGGTGTTTACAAGTCAAGCAAAATGGAGGAGTGATAGATTGACTGGGCTAATTCCCTGCTTGGCTTCCAATTCATTTGCATTGAGAATCATATATTTAAAGAGGAAATAAGTAAGTTTTTACTGTCCCATAGCACAAAATGGCCATAATAAATCTGTGGGGGGTGTAGTTGTGCGATGCCAAGTGACTCGCTGACTACAAGTGCTCAGATTTCTGGCTTTTAAATCTGTTTTCAGCCCATACTCCCCATCCTCTGGAATTTCAAGACACTCCCAATTTCTATTCTAACCTACATTGCCTGACGTTACTCTGCTTTACTGTCCCCTTCCATGTTGTCCAGATGAAGTATGGAGGATCCAAGGACACAGTGGTCCAGTTTCTCTTCTACCAGCCAATCAGGTACCAGTGGAGAGAGACCGACTTCTTCCCCTGCTCTGTCACTTGTGGAGGAGGTGAGGCTCATCTCCTATCAATCAATAGGGAGTAACAGTAAACAACTTCACGGTGGTTTTGCTGATTCTTTGCCACAGCATATCCAGCTTCATCCAACTGCACTTGCTCCACAGTTTCCAATATTTGAAGAAACCTGTGTCTGGTCTCCTTTCTCAGGCTACCAGCTGAACTCTGCAGAGTGCACTGACATCCGATCCCACCAGACTCTGCCAGAGCACCACTGTAACAGCTACCCCGAAAACACCAAACCCACACCCAAACTCAAGGAGTGCAACATGGACCCTTGCCCAGAGAGGTATGGGCCATTATAAGTTGTCAGGCTGAATTTTTAAAATAGTATTGTCACCAGGTCAGGAATTTCATGACGGTTGTAGCCCCTCAGTCTGGCCGTAATGCCCCTTAAAAATGTACATGCCCTGCGGCCACAGTGGCCTTAATGCCCCAGCTGCACTATCCCAGCTGATTTTGCTCTGCTCTCTGCACATGATAGATATAAATAGATCTTTTTTTCTTTACTTTCAGTTTCTACAAGTTATCCACCTGACATTTTGGCTGATTATATTTTAGTTCCCCGGACACCTGCACTTTATTAGTCAGCACTCGCTGGCTAACATAAACTCAGCCAGAGGTGGAAATAAGCCGGTACAGTCCGGTACTCCGTACCACTAAAAGAGGAGGGGAAAGCTGCCTGCTAAAAATCCACAGTAGCCTACTCACCATGAACGTATACTATGACCGCATTTTAAGCAAGAAAACATCTACTAACATTAGGTCAACACAATCAACGTTAGGCTGCTTGCATTGCATATCCCAGGTTCAGTGTGTTTGTCTCCAGCACAGACCTGCTGTGGGCTTTTAATCCGTGCTGGAGAAAACACCGCTGCTTTTCCAAAACTGTTCAGTTTTCAGCTGATCTCTCTAACACCAGGTAACGTCAACTTTCCCTGCAGCTTGAGTGCTGTGGGTTTGTGGCGGTTTGGGTTTGTGGCCTTTCTGTAAAAAAAATCTCCCAAGTAATCTGACAAAACCCTACAAAATAGCCCATGATGATTCATTTTGTTCAGATTTATTCCAACAATGCGGATAGCAGGCCAAACAAGTGATGTGACTTTCATGGGTTGCTTGTGTGACTGGAATGATGATGCCCACCTTTACTTACTAAACACACACACACAGTGCCTGGAAGCGTGTGTTTGAATTGTTTCTATCCTTACCAAATTTTTGGACTGCATCACCTTCTATGATGTTGATTATAACAGGCAAAGATGGACGACAGCCTAAATGCTACTACTACCACCACCACTACTACTACTAATAAAGTATATAATAATAATAATGTTAATTATAGATTATTATTATTATTATTATTATTATGTTTTACTTGATGGCCTTGGTGCTCTGGTATCTGGCCTTTGTGTCCTCAAAAAACTGACAGCACCAAAGGCCAAGTGGCCTTGCCCCTAAAATGATGAAATTCCAGGCTTAGTTGTCACGATAAACAAAATTTAAAAGATATTTTGATACTGATGTGAAAAGTTGAATTAAATGTGAAATTTTCTGAACATTTATCATGTACTGTATCTTCTGCAATCTGAAATTCCATATTGACATCACCTCTAGAGGGCGTATTTGCGCAGACTAGAAAGCTTAAAGGAATACTCATTTTGGGCAAAATACACTTTTTCCACCTTACCCAGATGTTCAATACCATTTTCACCTCTGTGCGTCCATTTGTGTGGTTCCAATGGGTAGCATTTCGTGTTAGCTTAGCATAAAGACTTGAACTCTACAGGAGTCATTAACCTAGCTCTGTCAGAGTGAAAAATAATAAACCTTACAGCAACTCTGACGCTGTTTTATTTACACAATGTATCGTGTATTACACGGTAATAAAATACATGTCTTGGATATTTTTTTTTTGTTTTTTAAATGAGAGTCATTTTTGGAGAAGTTAGATGGCAACCTTAACCCTACCATCTATAGTTTCTGCCATCTAACTTCTCCCTAAAAGCATCCTTATTTTTTTAAATGACTCCTTCAAGTCTTTATGCTAAGCTAGCATGAAATGCTACTAATCAGAAATGAAGCACTGGACGTACAGAGGTGAAAATGGTATTGAATGGTATTTTGTCTCAGTCTGCATAAGTCAGAAAAAGGGTATTTTGCCCAAAGCATTGGAGTATTCCTTTAAAGAGAGATGAAGGACTGGAGAGGACAATCCAGTCCAAAATTTTGTTATTATGACAACACTATTTTAGATCTTGACAAGTATTTCCATTTCCATTTCATTCATTTGACACTTTTATCCAGAGTGACTTACAATGTGTGAGTGGCTCTGGGTTCAGTGTATACTGAACCTCAGGATATGCCAGAGCCCATTGCGACCCGACAGGCCCTGATTGGTTTGGGTTAGGGCTTTGAGTTTGGATCAGCCTCAAAACTGGTTCAAAGTTGTTGAAAAAATCTGTCATCAAAAATTCCTAGAAGTTCTGGAATCTTAAAATCTGTTACTCATGAGGCTCTGTCGGACTCTGCCGGAGAGAATTTTGTTTTGGCTCTGGCCAGGTAGGGGCTCAAATTTGCAGATCCAAGCCAAGCTGCTGCAATTTTCACACCTCCAAAAAAAAAAAAAAAAAAAAAGAGTTGGTCATTGAAGCAGAGTTGATCGTTTTAGCACATCTCTGTACTCCTTTCCCGAGAGGCTTCATTGATGGAGGGTTTAATCAATAGGCCAATGATTAGAGCGTATAAATGCTAAATTGGGAGTGCAAACCATTTTCTCTTTACTTTTTTATATATAGTATAACCTGAAAGGCAAAAATGATGGTCGAACAGGGAAGGTCTTAGTAAATACTGTCCTGAGATCCTTAATGCCTCTATGAGTGCTACCAGGATTATGGTTTTGTTGTCTCATAGATTTACAGTGTTTTGTAATACTTTGTCTCTCCCAGTGACGGGTTCAAAGAGGTGATGCCCTATGACCACTTCCAGCCCCTGCCCCGGTGAGTAACACTTATCATCACCCTTCATTCTGACGTTTACAAGGAAATAACATATTGATGGTGTGTCTCACTTCTGGAATTCAACATATTTCCAGTTGAAACGTGATGAGCGGGACATAGTGCAGGAAGTGACCATTCAAAAGTGGGCGGCGAGTGAAGCCCATGACATAGTAGTCGGTGGAGCGATACATTGTGAGATGCTTTGCACGTAATCTTGAGCTTCACAAATTCTGGACTTTAATGAATTCAGACACCGAGATGCAGCCATGGTGTCAAAAGGAAAAGCAAAGAGGATTTTCACCAGCATGCCATGTTGCCACTCTGTCACTTTGAAAGTTGTGAAGTTGCAAGTTTTATATTATCAGAGGAACAGATGGGGAAGTTGTTTAAAAATCTGCCATGGTATTATTGGTTGCAGTTTTTAACAGGTATGCACCGAATGTGGCATTTTCCAGGAAGTAAAAGAAAAGTGCAATTATCATATAAAAATGTGTGGGAAAAAAATCGATTTCATATGCATGCAAATGTTTTTTGAGCTACATTTATTGTTAAATATGTACATACTGATAGGGCGAACTAGTTAAAAGTAATTTTTCATTTCATTGTGACTTTAATACAAGTGCATAGCACTGTACCACACTAAAGATCATCCTGGCCAAACCGCTACCCATCACTCAACTTAGGCCTCACTCCTGTTTAGTCTGACTTCATCCATGCATCAGCGACACAGAGAGAGAGAGAAAGAGAGAGAGAGAGAGAGTTCCAGATTTGCGTCTGACTTTTTTACAGCTCTGTCTCCGTAGATGTAGTGTTTTCAACTCTGTTCAGACTCTGATCTCAGCTCCTGGCACGGCGCTCTCATTGGGTGTGATTGGTGGCCACTGCCTCACACTCTGTCATAAGGATAGAGCTAAAATAACCCATCATTTCCATTAGACATACTTGGCTGTGTCACAGTGTTGCACGCCACTGCACACCAGGATGCGTTCAATAGAAAGTGTCTGGAATCAATGCTGAGAGATTGTTAACTGACGTGCAAAAGTCAGTAGGTGCAAGCCTTTTCCCAGAAGGCACTCTTGACTTTAATCTCCATTGACGTGTCACATAGTTGAAATCTCACATTACCTTAAAGTTTATACTATCTGTGCTATTCGCGGCACTGTAATCTGTGAAACACACCGATAATTGTTGTTCTACTGCCTCTATAATTGATTCGCCTGTGTATCTTTTATTCAGTTTTAATTATTGTATTGTTATTACTCTCCATTGTAGCCTTTTCTTCCTGTCAAATTTTCTTGTTTTTATTTGTTGCAATTTGTTGTCTCAGTATGATGTTTGTTTTCATTTTGATGCTGTTGGCATATTCTTGTTTAAAGAAAGTGTGATACAAGATTGGATAAGATCAAACTAACAGGGAAATTGGAGCAGCAACAGGATCCAGTGCAAGAATGACAGAATATAAATAAGGATGTAGCAAATGGGAGTATTTGAACAAAACACATGATTAGCTTCAGCATTGGCATGTGTTAAGTCCAAATGTATGAATGAAAAATATGAAGAGAAAGGGAGAAGTACAATCCTGTGAAGGTATGCCAAATAACAGCAATAATAATACTGAAACAATACACGCAGTATATAGTTGGTTTGCCCTAAATCATTCTTCTGTTGGTCCTGTTTTATGGATGTAAGTTGGGTATGCGATGGTATGGCCTTTGGCTTACCTTGAAGTGAATCCAAATTTGATCTTATCATTTCAGTATTAAGCTAAAATAAAGCTAAAATCCCTCTGAGTCTATTTGGAAGCCATGCTGTGGAAAAATAAAGTTCCATCAGGGGATTCAGTAACAATGTTGCCTCTAAGGTGATAGTTTGGTGATATATAAATGTCTAATAATGTATCACACTGACCACAATAACATCTTGTCAGCCAGTCGTCATTGCACCACTTTGACCCCACACATTTATTTGATTTAAGCTGGGAACAGGGCCCGTGGACCCAGTGCTCAGTGTCCTGCGGTGAAAGCGGCGGCTGGCAGGATCGCAGCGTGGTGTGCGTGGAGGAGGACACCCACGGCCAGTTCTCTCAGGTGGAGGAGTGGAAGTGCACCCACTCCCCTCGACCCGGCACCCGACAAATGTGCAACGCCTTCGCCTGCCCTCAGTGGGTGGCCATGGAGTGGTCTCAGGTCAGTTAGCCTGTTTAGACCACAGAAGGACACTAGTGGAGGCTAAACCCACTTGACCTCAGTTCAGTGATAATAATCAGAATGTATTAAGGGAAATGACGAATCGTAACTCTAAAAATCTAGTTTTATTTTTACATCTGTGTTTGTTTGCCTTATGATGCTTGCCATCTGGAGGTTTTAATGGTTACCTTTGAAGTTACCTTTTTAGTCACCACTAGTGTCTGTAGAATTTCACTCTAACATTAGATATGACACAATAACATAACATTAACATACCATTTAGTAAACTTCACACTATTTCACATGAAAACAAAGGTGATGTGAAATATGTTAATTATCTTTCACAACATTCCTCTGTACCTAAGGCCTTTCACTTTGTTGAACCTAAGTCAAATTTTCAGTCATATTCCACAAGGCTGTCTAACGATCTTCATCTTCCTTTATCATCTCAGTACAGAGGAGCTGCTTTATGCAATTCAAATGTGCATACAATGACCATTATTTCATCTCTTTCCACCTACAGAAAACACTTCAAACAGACTCCAGAGAATTTAATAAATGAACATATGTATACAAACAGTTTTTTCAATTTTTTTCCCCATCTGCTTTCCTTTTGCTGTTTGACTATTAATGTATTTTCCAACTACCTGCTTTTCTTTCTTATTAAACCATTCATGTCTTTTTTTTTTTCTGTTTATCTTGCTTTCTTGATATATGAATGAGTTTCAGGAGAGCCCCTTGTGTAAGCCTTTGGCTTCCTACCTCTCACACATAAGCTGCATTATAATGCACTTCTTTTTTTAGCACAGTTTTACATTAACCTGTTGTTTTTTCCCTTACATGTGCAAACAGATAGATATATATTCTAAAACCTTTGTCTTCCAAATGCTAATATTTCAGCGATGAAAGCATCTCTATTTTTTAACTATAACTTTCAGAGGATGGAGTATAGGAATAAAGTCCTTCTTACTAATGTGCTCCCAATTTCTATCAGGTAAAAAGAGTAGCAAGAGTTGATGCATCATCCCTGGACTTTTGCAAGAAGCTTTCATCACATTAATAGTTTGTGTAGTGTGTATCTGGTTGAGATACTCTGTGTGTGTTCATGTTGCAGTGCACGGTGACGTGTGGCCGCGGTCTGCGTTACCGAGTGGTTTTGTGTATCGACCACCGAGGGCAGCACATCGGAGGCTGTGCGCCAGCGCTCAAACCTCACGTGAAGGAAGACTGCCTGGTCCCTGTCGCATGTCACAAGCCCAGAGGTAGGCGGCTGGCGGTTGAGGCAGAGCTCTATGCGTGTGTGCTTCAACTTTCATTCATCCAGGGAAGGTCGATGAAGCTTTGCGGTCTGTTCCGCCCGGCTTCACATTCATACAGTTCCTCTTCTGCCCGAAACAATCCTTCTTCTACTGTCAGCCACTGACCAGCTCTACCTGAACGGTCTGGGTTTCAGTGCCTTGCTCAAGAGCACCTTGTTGTTGAGGGAGGAGTCACAGTCCCCATTTTCCCAGCAGGGCCTGGGATTTGAACCTGCAACCTTCCAGTCACAAGCCCACTTCTGCCATGTGTGTGTGTGTATGTGTGAGTGTATGAAAGCTAAAAACCCCTGCAGTTGTGACTCAGGGCTCTTTGCCAGCCACGCAGAGTGCATGAGCTACGCTTGTGTGTGTTGTCCTTAATGCCCTCGCTCAGTCACCAGCTTCATCATAAAAACGACGAGGTTCATTTGCATCAGCTTCCATCAAGAGGCCTTAATTTATGACCTGTCCTCCACTATAAATGAGCATCCCTGTTCATTAAACCACTGGATTCTTTAAAAGCCAGCAATTCTCTCCCAAAGAAGCTCATACGTTTGCATTTCACATATTTTAGATGTGTATAATGCCAGTTATGCCCTTTTTTTGGATCATAACTGAACTGAAAGCACGCGACTTGAGCCAAACCCAGTTACTTTACTGCAACTCAAGTGCACACACACACACACATGCATGCACGCACACACACAGCCCTTGCTTTAGAGGCTGCTGTATTAGAGCCACCACTGGCTGTGATAATAAGCTCTGGGTTTCAGTTAATGGCCTGTTGCATAAATATTTAGTTGACAGGGATTTATGAAAGCTCATACTGGCAGTGTTTGCCTTTGGATATGTACGCTGGAATATAGATGGACAATGTGACAACTTATCTTGTTCAATACGAAGACTATGTTTAGGTAATGTGAAGGAACACAGACTTTGTGGAAAAAATAGCAGTTCCATCTGGATGCGCTCAGTATTCATTTACTGGGCTGTTACAGTGAAAAAGGAATACACCAAGTTTTGGGTGGATTCTCCAATTGTTAACCACTAAGTGATGAGCGCATAGACAGAGTCATCCATGTGTCCGCAGCAGGGCTCCATTCTGAAACTACTGAACAGACTGCTGAAGGGATTTGCAGCTTCCAGTTCCATCGCCTTGCCAGAAGAATAGGAAAACTCACTTGGGCACAAAATTACTGCTTGAAATTTGGTCTAAAGCCGACACTGACAATCCTGCTTAATATTTTTAGATTTAGTTTGGATATCGTTATTTGTTGACATGCTGTGGAACAAGTTTTAAGCTGCAATGAAAAAAACCTTCTCTGTGTGTTCTCAACTTGTTTTCTAGCGGAGGTAACCATGGTTGCCGGATAATCAATGAACGCACTAACAAACAAACAAAATAGCTAACAAAATCAAGAATAATTAGTTACAAGTGTTATTAAGACTGTATTTATAGTAAAAAGTAACATTTTTGGTTGGGGAGGGGGGGCCCTTCTGCCAGCAAAGTTTTTTTGATAATTGCACACACAAAGACAGTATACTGTATGTGTGTACACAATGTAGAGAAATGCAGGAATGGGGGCCTAATTGGAATTTATTTCTATTGTTTATTATTTGAAATTTTAATTATGTTCATTGATGTTCAAACATCCATTTATGTTCAAAATAAAGAACCAAGCAACTTACAAGCTATTTTTCCCGTTTTGTGTGCATGTGTATGCGTCATGTAGTCTCAGTCAGTTATGTGTTAAAGTCTCATTTGTGAAATTCAAAGAGCAGAAAAGTAATGATCTAAGTGTAATACAGTAATGTGACATAAAAGGTTGTCAGTGAAACGAGAATCAGCATGACAGTGATTGATCTGTGGTGTTGAAAGCAGAGACTGCAGCGCTGTCCATGGTGCTGAATCTTTCAGCCCATCTTGATTACACAATCATCTGGCGCAGTCTATATTCACTTTCTGGATTAAGCCAGCGTGCTCTAGGAGATTGAAATGGTGATGGCAAATGATGCAAAATAGTCTACCACTATCATTGCCTTCAGCTTGTCCTTTTAGAAAATTTTAGGCAAGCCTATTTTTATTTAATACATAGAATGAAATGTGTGCTAAAGTCTCCTGTTGTTTCATCTCAGTGTCTCTGGGTGCAGAGGTTTTAGATCAGAGCCTGAAGCCTAGATTGCGCTTATAAACTTCTGATGCCTGCTGTATAGGGCTGTGTGGGAGGGGGAGACTGGTTTGACTGGGATGTAACTGGGTTTCCGTCCCTGTTCCAGAGTCAGTGCCAGTGGAGGCCAAGGTGCCCTGGTTAAAACAAGCCCATGAACTGGAGGAACAACGCACTGCTACAGAAGACCCCACGTGAGTGCACACATACACACACACACACACACACACACACACACACA